>JAKTXL010000013.1:56008-195614 GCA_030582535.1 Insectozyma bohioensis | reverse complement strand
GTTGAACTACCTCTTCTAAAACCTTGACCAGCTTTTGGAGGATAAGAATGACCTTCAATTATAATAGCTTCTTCATCATCTAAAGGTTCACAAGTACACCAACCATCTTTTGATGATGAATTCATAACTTCATGTACATGTTTACCACATCCTGTCCATGATTTATGTTCTAAAAAAAAAAAAAAAATAGTTAGTATTGATAACGAATTGAATGAATTGATTATTATCAGTTGTTAATACATACGACAAATACCACAAATTTCAGTTCTGCACATTTTTAAATTAGATTAGATTGTTGTTGTTGTTGTTAAATAATAAGATTTAAATTGAATTGTTTAATATATAAATAATTAAATTAAATTTGAATAAATTTGAATAATAAAAATTATAATTGATTAATATATAAAAAAAAAAGTAGGAAAATATAAAATATAAAAAAACAAAATAGAAGAAATATTTGTTAATTTATACTTTCTAAATCTCTTGTGACGAAATAGAGAAAATAAAATAAAATAAAGAGAGAATTTAAAAATACTTAATAAAAATAAAAATAAAAAAACAATAGATTTTTCAAAAGAGATAAGAAAAAGGAATTAAAAAATAAAGTAAAGTAAAAGTAAAGTAAAGAAAAATAAAAAATGATCAAAATAGAAATATAATAATAATCACAAAACCTAACTTAACTTAATAATAATGATGATGATTAATATAACATAAACTAAATATAATTACATCAACTAACTAAATAACTAATTAACTAACTAACTAATATATCTCAGATATACGGAGATATAACTCCTATATAGTTAAGTATGTACGTAGTCAACAAGTCAATAAATAAATTCTTAGTTGATATCACATTACATTTACATTTACATTTACATTTACATTTACATTTCCAAAGTTCCTTTTCCCCATATTTTTACATGATTCATTTAATTTTGTGTAGTTTGGATGATTAATTTAATTTAATTTAAATTAAATCCTATATTGATTGTTAACGATTTTTTCCGTATGGCAAACTACGGAATTAATTAAACAACATATACAGAATTTAGAGTTACTAAGTTTAACAAAACAAAAAAAAAATACTGACTAAACTAGTCTAAACTAAACTTTCTACTAATGATTAATACGTCAAAAAAAGAAACAATAATAATATATAATATTAAGCCGAACTGAAATTAAACTTAACTAATGAAGTCATAGAAAATTTACAAAGTGCCTTGGGATGGGATGTAATGTATGTGCCTTTCTCGTTCCATTTTGTTTTTTTTTTCAAGTTTTTCAAAATCAATTGCATCATAATTAATATTGATTAACCTTTTTTAAATAAATCATATCATATTTACTTACATTAATAATTACATAAAAGATTTTAATTAATTATAATCATCATATGTAAAAATTTTTAAATTTTAAATTTAATTTATTTATTCCAACGGTTAAAATTAAAACTAAATCAAATTCAATGGAAAATGGATTTTTAAAAAAATGGAATTTGAAAATATATATCAAAATAAAAAAAAAAAAAAATCTAAATCGTTCCACTTTTATGATACAAAATAAAATATACAAACAACAGAAATAAATTCAGAACGAAATAAAGAAAGAAAGACGTACCCCATATTATTATTATAATAATAATAATATTATTATTATTCTTTTGTTTTGTATTTTATTTTTCGGTAAGTTTAACTTTTCTAAGATTTTCGGTAAACTCAACTCAACAACCAACTAACTTTTCTTAGTTCTATAGTTGGTTGTTATTATTGTTATCGGTCTCCTTCTCTCTCTATATATATATATACATCATACGATATATATATATAGAAATAAAAATATCATCCTTATTAATTTTTTCTTGATCATATCTATTTCTTATTATTATTATTATTATTCATCTCCTTCTTTTTAATATTTAATTGATAAAACTATTATTATTATTATTATTATTATAACTTAGTAATGGATAATTGATCAATCTTTATTGAATATCCATTAGATTATAATAATAATATTCTTTTTACAAAGATATATAATTATTATTTAGATAGTTATATATATATATATATATTACAAATTAAAATATATAAAATAATATTTATATATATATAAAGATATATAAAGTTACCCCTGGATAATATATTATATTATATTATATATACATTTTATACATTAAAAATCAATATTTAAAATTTATTTAATTTAACTTAGCTAATCATAAAAATAATAAAAATAATAAAAATAAAAAATAAAAAAATCAATACCATTTTAAAAAAATACTAGTTAATAATCAAAATTAAAATATCAATTATATTCTTAAATTCAAATTCAAATTCAAATTCAAATTCATTCCTTCTCCTTAATTCACGTCTTCTTTTTTTTAATAACAACCACCAGTTTGAGAACGATGAGCTTCAATAGTATCACCATCTTCTAAATCTAAATCATTTGGGGTATTATCAGGTTCAACTCTTGTACCATCAATTAAAAATCTTAAACTATTTAAATCTTTACCTTGTCGTTTACAAAATGCTTCCATTAATCTTTTCATTGGTGTATTTCTTTTAATTTTAAAAAAAATTTCAGCTGAACCATCTGATACTTTTAAATTTATATGAGTAGCTGAAGTTTCTGGTTTTTCTTCTTTTGGAGGATTTGAATTTGATGAATCTTCTTCTCCTGCTCCATTATTTAATTCTTGATTTGTTGGTTCTGTATCTGACATAATTACTTAATGAACTAAACTTTTAATTATATGGATTGTTGTTGTTTTGTTTTTTTGCCCTCTACAAAAAAAAAAAAATTTTGAAAAGAGAGAGAAACTAAAAAAAAAAATTCGGGTCGTGTGGCGTGTTTCAATATTACGTGTATCATTATTATTAATACTTTCTCAATTCTATAATTTTTCACACATTTGAATCAACAACAATAACAACAATAATAAACGTGTTGAAGAAAGTAAACTTATTAAACAGAGATGATAAGGGTGATAATATTAGATTATTTATCATCTTATTAAATCATTCTTCAGTAAAAATGAAAACTAGTAATAAGAATAAGTAAAAAAAATATATTTTATCGATCAAATAAAATCAGGGGGTAATAAAAAAAAATATAAAAAAAGATCAATCAATCAAATAAAAAAAAAGGGTAATATCACAACTTTATTCAATAAAGCAAAAACTTGTATTTAAGATATAAATAAATAATTAATTAATTAATTAAATAAGTTAAGAAAAAAATTTTGAAGAATACTAGTAGTAGTAAACAAAAAAAAAATCGGTATTTAATTTAAATAGAACCCAAAAAAAGTTTTTTTTCAATAATATTTTTTAAATATATATATATATATATATATAACAAAAATTCTTAATATTAGATTGAATTTTAATTTTAATTTTAATATAATATAATATTATAATCATACGTTAAATCAATCACTTAATCCTAAACTTCTTCTCCATTAATAAATAAATGAATTTTAAACTAAACTAAACATAAAAATAAATGGTTTGGATTTGGTTTAATGGGTGGGTAAGTGGTATCGCGTATCGCCCAATTAAGTAATCCCGATGCGTCTTATCTTTTCTCTCTCTATCTAAAAAAATTCCTCTCCTCCTCCTCCACTATATATATATATATATAAATCAAAAAATCTCAATCTTTTTTTTTGCTTTCTTTCCTTTCTAAAATTTTCAATATCTAAAATCACTTCATAAAAACAAAAATGTGTGGAAAAAACAATAATAATAATACTACTACTACTACAACAACTATAACTACTTCTTCAGGTTCTGGTGCTGGTACTGGTGCTGGTGCTGCTTGTTGTGGAAGTTCATGTAAATGTGGATCTTCATGTTCTTGTGCTTCTTGTAATACAACTAAATTATAAATCCACTAACTAAAATCATTATTATTATTATTATTACATTCAATTAATTAATCAACAAAATATAAAATCATAGAATATTAGAGTTCCTTTTTTCATAGTTCCTTTTTCATTCATTCATTCATCCATTTATGTTATTAATAAAGGATTTTTTTTAAAAAAAAGACACATATTATATTCATTACTTTATTTATTATCATTTTTTTTTTCACTCGGGCTGTTTTAGATACATTTTTTTTTAATATATATATATATTTATTTATTTATTTATACTGTTAGTATTTATCTTTCTATTTTAATTTTTCAAATAATTCACCTATTAATCCTTCGTTGTATTTTTTTAATTTCAAATTATTCATGTTTACTTATTAATAGGTACTACATTTCTAATTATTACTTTTTAATAAATATACATTAACATATAGATCAACTATTTAAAACAAGCAACTTCAAAATTAATCCTCCTTATTTTCTTGGTGATAATTCTAAAATTTCTTTTTTAATTGCATTACCTAAATCTGGATGAACTTTAGTAAATAATTCAATAACTCTATCTTGAATAACTGGAGTAGCACCAGAAGCATGAACAGCAACATTATGAGCTAAATGTTCTTGTTGTTGAGGATATCTTTTTAATACATGCCATAAAGCAGTAGCTTGAGTAAAATCAGCATCAGTATATTTCCAATGGAAAGGACATGCAGAACCTTGCCAAACTTCTTGATCTTCTTGTAAAGAAAATTGTTTAAATTCAACTGGTTTATCAGTAGCTAAATAATTTGGATGAGAACCTAAATTACCATTAACATTCATAGCACCATCTCTCATATGAGGATTAAATACAGCACCAGTAACTGGACAATTAACTGGAATTTGAGTAAAATTAGCTCCCAATCTATGTCTATGAGTATCATTATAAGAAAATAATCTTGATTGTAAAACTGGATCAGCTGATGGTTCCATATATGGAACAGTATGAGCTGGAGAAAATGCAGCTTGTTCAACTTCAGCAAAATAATTTTTTGGATTTTCATTCAAAGTAAATTTACCAAATTTTCTTAATGGATAATCTTTTTTTGGCCAAACTTTTGTTAAATCAAATACTGAAAATGGAGCAGCTTTAGCTTGAGCTTCAGTCATAGTTTGAATATAACAAGTCCATGAAGGATTATTACCAGCAGCAATATTTTTAAATAAATCTTCTTGAGCAAAATCTGGATTTGAACCAGCCAATTGACCAGCTTCTTCATTATTTAAAGTTTTAACACCTTGATCAGATAAGAAATGAACTTGAACATAATGCCATTCACCTTTTTTATTTGACCATTTATAAGTATGACCAGAATAACCATGCATTTCTCTATAAGAAGCTGGAGTACCTCTATCAGAAAATAAAATCATAACTTGATGAATAGCTTCTTGATTAGTAGTTAAATAATCCCAAAACATAGTAGCATCTTTTAAATGAGTTTCTGGATTTCTTTTTTGAGTATGAATAAAATGTGGAAATTTTGATGGATCTCTAATAAAAAAAACTGGAGTATTATTATAAACTAAATCTAAATTACCTTCTTCAGTATAAAATTTAGTAGCAAAACCTCTTGGATCTCTTGCAGTATCAGCTGAACCAGCTTCACCACCAACAGTTGAAAATCTTGTAAAAATTCTAGTTTTTTTACCAACAGTATCTAAAAAGGCAGCACCACAAACATCAGTAATATCATCAGTAACTTCAAAAACACCATAAGCACCAGAACCTTTAGCATGAACAACTCTTTCTGGAATTCTTTCTCTATCAAAATGAGCTAAAGAATCAATTAAATTGAAATCTTGTAATAATAATGGACCATGTTCACCAACTCTTTGAGTGGCAAAAGGTTCAGGAATTGGATTACCGTTTGAATTTGTAAAAGTTGGAGCCATATTTGAAATATGAATATGAATATAAAATATAAATCTAAATTAGATTGATTATATAAAACAAAAGAAAGAAAAGGGAAAAGAAAAGTAAAAAAAAAAAAGAGTAAGATAAAATAAATGAAATTTAACTGGGTGAATTACAAGGGGTATTTATATAAGAATTGGAAATTTTAAAAATAAGCATTGAAAAAAAAAAAATTAACATTAAGCGGGGTGTGTGATTTTTTTTTAATACTATGAAAAAAATAAAATAAATAATAAATTGTGGAAAAAAAAGAGAGAGAGAAAAAAAAAATGTTATTATGATTATCAATAATTTACAAGTCCAGACTAAATATAAATATAAATAAAAAAATATTACATATACTTACAATTTAATTTAATACACAACCATATCATATCATATGGGGTTTGGTTATCATCTTATTAAAACACATTTTAGTATTAGGTTCTTACTTGATTACTGATCAATTCATAACTAGATCCCCAGTCTTTCTCTAATTGAATTGTTAGATTTATACTTTTATTAATCTTCTGATAAAGATTATTCTGCTTAATATTAGTTTAATTATTATTGGTTACAATTTATAATCTTTTTTTTTTTTATTATATTTTTTTTTGCGTCTGGGGTAACACCAGCACTAACTAACACATACACACGTAAAAAAAATAATTTTATTTCCTTCTCTGTATATTTTATTTTGGTTCCTCGGTGTTACATCAATAACAATACAATATATATTGATGCTTTTTTCTTCTACAAGTTACATACATCATCTAAATTACAACATTAATATAAATATTCTTGTTCAATAACAATAATAACAATAATAATAATAATAATTTAGTTGAACATTTATTGAACATTTCTTTTAATAATCTAGTATTAATGGATATTAGAAATCAATACCCATATTCCATATCAATGAATTTCCTATATAATAATCTGTTTAACCGTCCCGTATCATAATAATTAATCATCCTCGTTTTTTCTAGCCCACTCCTAAAACCCTCCCCTCTCATTTCGTCCCTCTTTCCCGATTCAGTTCGACAGAGAGAAAAAAAAACTAATTAAAAAAAATGGTGCTACTACCATGTGAAAACAGAAGTTTTAAAAAAACGTCTATTTTTTAATTTTGTGTAATTTAACTTTTGAAAAATACCGATAACTGCTCCCCCAATATCAATATCTAGTACTTTACTTATATATATATTCAAGATATTTCTATAATCCATGGAATAATTCCAACTACAATCATATATATATATATATATATATTCAGATATAAAATAAAATATCAAATCTAATATTAATTATAAAGAGAGATTTAAATAGAATCAAAACCAATGTCCTCTCAGTAAGGGTTTTAGATTGAAAAATCAGAAATATGAATTTAGATTTTTTATACTTAATAATGATTATTCTATCAAAATAATTTAAATAAAAGGACCCAACCCGGGGAAGAATTAATAATAAATGGATATTGAAAGAAAGAAGGATCAAGAAAGAAGAAACCCCAACTATTTTAATTAATTAAACTTTATAATTGAAATTTGAGGCAATCAAAATAAAAATCAATCAAAAAGTTTCCATCATCATCATTTCAATTGCTTGAATTGCTTAGCAATTCAATTGAGTTAATTTAATAATAGTTGATGTTGCAATTTCTTCGAGGGAAATAACAATTTTAGAAATCACAAAAATTTAATTTAGTTAAAACCTTGTTTTTCAATCGTTTTTTTAAGGGTTTTGGGTTATGATTCATTTCCTTGAAAAAGTTTTGATCTTTGGTCTTTTATCTATCTATCTATCTGAAGTTTTATAATCCGGAGTTTAATTTCTTTTTCTTTTTCTTTTTGCTTTTCGTTTCCGTTATCCTTTCAATATATCAATCAATGGATAATTCTATTAATTAATCAGCACTTTTGATTCTATATTCTTTTTTTTTTTTAACGGAGCTTTGATATTTATCATTTTCTTCTTCCTTAATAGAGATTTCAAGAAATTCATTCTTATATGAACTAATCATCTTCATTAGTCAGCAATCAAACGTGAATACAGTTTTGATTCTATAATTAGAATAAATTGCTGTGAAATTATAATTCTTAGTATATTTCTTCTTAATAATCAAGATTTTTGCACTCTCTCGGACTTTTACTTTTTTTTTTCTTATATTATTACATAATCATATACAAATATATATTTCTTATTTTTTTAAACTTTGTCTCCATTCTTTAAATTCATTAGTTAATAAACCATCTTTATTTCTTAAATAATCATTCATTTGATCAGATGTTTCATTTAATTGAAGAAATTTATTATTTGAAATAGGATCAAATTTTAATTTATAACTTTTTGAATCATCATTTAAATCAATTGATTCAATTAACCAATCCATAACAGCACCATACCATTTTAAACTTGAAGTACAATTTATTTTTGTTGTTTGATCTTTTTGATGATTTATTGGATTATTTTTAATTAATAAAGGAATTTCTTCAGTTTTATAAATTTCTATATTTTTTAAAATAAATAAATCATCTCTAAATCCATAAATTATTTTATTTATACCCATTAAAAAACATTGACACCAAGTTTTAAATAATTTTTTTTCAAAATTTAAAATTTGATAATTATTTTCTATAATTTTTGAAGTTTTTAATTCAACATAATTTGATAAATTTTTATTATTATTACCAGATTCTGAATAATTCCAACATGTATCTATTTCTCCAACTAATATAATTTTAACTTTTCCAATACCTGTTTTAATACATGATAAAAATTGTTCATAATTATTAACTTTTTTTTTAGGACGTGATTCAATTATTGATCTTGATGTTAATGACCAAGGTTTTGATAAAGTTGTAATTGTTTCAAATTTATATCCAACATATTCACATTTTTTAATATATTCATATTTTTCTTTACTACTAGTTTGTCTTAATCTATCATCATTTTCCTTTTTTTTAATTAATTCAATTTCATCATCTAATTTTATAAATAATTGACCATCATAAGGTACAATTAATAAATTTATTGATTCTGTTAAATTATAAGGTAATGATAAAATTTTTGTCATTATACCTCTAAATGTAATTATATCACCTTGAATTTTTTCTTCTTGTTCTTTTTCAAATTTCATTAAATATTTTAAATATGATTTAAAATTTGGTAAATTTTTCTCATCTGGAATTTTTTTAAATTTTGAAAAACCTGATGATAAATCAATTCTTGAATCAATTTGTGAATCTGGAAAATAATAATATGATAAATTTTCTTGATTTGGATCATCTGAATAATTTCCTTCTATATCTCTTGAAAATGTAAATAATTCTCTTGGTTGTTTTAATACTGATGATTTAGATCTTGTATTTATTGATAATGTTGATTTAACCATGTTTAGTTAATTATTTAGTTAGTTGCTTGTTATAAGATTTTTTTTTTTTTTTAAAGATTTTTTTTTTTTTTTTTTTTTTTTTTTTTTAAATTTTTTTTTTTTTTTTTTTTTTTTTTTGATAATGAGGGATGTGCAAAATTTATATTTATCTTTCACACATACAAAATTTAAAGAATTTTTAACAAAACATAGTTTAAATAAATAAAAACTAATATGAAATTAAAATTTTGAAATAATAAAGTTTAAAGTTTAACTATAAACCCTCGAAAATTTCATCAATAACCTTCTTATTTTGAAAAAGAAAAAAAAAATTTTCCCAATATAAGACCCGTAAATTAAATTTCTATACACCGTTTTTACAAACTTTTATACAAAAACTATATAATATTTATATAAATCCCGAATATATAACAAATATAACAACGGCTAACAACAAAAAATTAATTACTTCGGATTGAAGGTATTCATATAATGGAAATCTATGCAAAAAATTGGCATAATTTCACTTGGAGGTATATGGTAGCATCTTCGTATTTTTTTTATTAAGAGAGAAGAACAAAAAATATACAGAATTATATTAACAAAGAAAATTATATATTAACAAAGAAAAATAGGGTATCAATGAATTATTTAATAATAAAATTAATGAATTTAATTAAAAGGTTAGTATTAATAATGTATAAATAATAAAAATAAAGTAAATACATACAAAAAAAAAAAAATAAAATAAAAATAAATAAATAAATAAATAGTCTTCTCTGTAAAAAATAAAATTATAATTATTTATAAAAATAAATAATTATCTCTGTAAAAAACAAGATTTAAAATATTGAACAAAGTTCTAATAAATTAAAAAGATACTTAATATAAAAATATTAAACAAAAGTTAAAATAAATTTATAATTAAGTAAATATATTTCCAAAAATTAACAACAATTATAAAAAAAATTAGACAAAAGTAAAAATAATTTTAATAATTGAGTAAAACAGTTTCCAAAAATTAACATTAAACAATTATCTCATGAATCCTAAAAAATAAATAGTTAGTAAATATTCAAAAAAAAAAATAATAATAAATACTTGCAAAAAGTATTCAAAATGTAAAAACACAAATTATCCAAAAAAACCTAATTTTATAATTTGAATTCATCTATCAATAGTAATTAAATATTCTCTTGTCGAATGCATCCAAGAACAGCTAACAGGAAAACTACTAATTCAAAATGTCCCCTAATAAAGAAGATGTAAATAATAAAGTATAAGCAGCTAGTTATTGCATCAAAGAAACAATTGGCAGGACAACTACCAGTCCAATAACTCCAACCGATAATAAAGTATAAGAAGAAAATGAAACACCAGGAATTCTACCGGTTTAGAACATCCAATAATAAAGTATAAGCACCTTATATAGAAAGGAATAATACCAGTCTAAAATATTCACAAAACATATTGATGTAATGTTGAAAGTAAATATCTATCTTTGTAATTATTACCATTAACTTGTAAATAAAAAAAATTTCATAAAAAAATATATTTAATCAAAAATAATATAATAATTGAAGTTTTCAGATTCGTAATACTCCCCAACTGAGTCTTGAGATACAATATTATTATGTTTGTGGATGCTGTAGTTCGTAAAAAGTGGCTAAATGGTAAAATAATCACATACTAAGGATAGTAATAAATCTGTGGTTGATAAAATATACCAATAATGTGATGAATTGATCAATTTATTGATCTATTGATGATGTTGAATTGATTAAAGTTTTAAAAAATATGAAGAAGCAGTTGTTGTTGATTGTTGTAAATTAAAAAGAAATTGGTTTTAAAAAAATAATATAAGATTTGTATAATATATGATATCGAAATAATATTAATCCGTTGAAGCTTCCAAATTGTAATCATACTACTAACTGCGTCTTCTGATACAATAAAATAAATCGTATTATGTTTGTGTATTCTCTAGATCGTAAAAGGTGGATTGAAGAATGAATTTCTCTTATGCTAAAGATTTGTAATAAATATGTAATGAAATATGACAATGATATGATGAATTGATTGATCCATTGATGAAGAAGACTATTATGATGATAATTAATATTTTCAAATATATCAAGAAGAAAGTTGTTGATTGATTGGTTGTAAAAAAAAATTTCAGATTTGTATAATATATGATATCATAATAATGTACTAAGGAGAAGTTGAGGAGATCTCAAATTGTTAATCTTCCAACTAACTATTTCTTGTGATACATTCAAATAAATACAATAGTATTATGTTGTTTGTGTATGTTGTAAAAAGTGGATTGAAGGACCGAAATATTCTTAAAGTAAAGATAGTTATGAATTGAGGAAGGGAGGAGGTTGATAAAATATGACAATGAATTGTTTAATGTTTGATAAATTGATGAATTGATTAATTAATTGAAAATGATGAATTGTTTAATGATTTTAAAAAATATGAAAAAAGAACTTGTTGATTGTGGTAAATTAAAAAAATTTTGGTTGTAAAAAAAAATGAGTTTTTATACCCGTATCTCCTCTATATCAAAAAATTTATTTTTTAGAGTTGAAAAATATAATATAGGATATAGATTTGAAATCTATTTTAATAGACGTAGTCAGATACTTCGTTTAAATTTTTTATTGAAAAGAGCTTTCGAAATATACAAGAAGTATCTTTAATAATTTTATGTTTATATTTAGAATTTACAAATCAAATTACCCACTAATATATTAACAAATCTTAAGAAATAAAAGCCTTATTCCCAAATCTCTACTAAAAAAAATCAAAAACGCTTCTGGTTTTTTCTGGTAGCGGAATGTCTCAAAAAAAAATCAATTTCAATTTCAATTTCAATTTCTCACTCTCTTTGATTTCAAAAAAAAAAAAAAAAAAATTTCTCAAAAAAAAAAAATTTCAACAACCAATATCAACTAGATAAAAAACTAAAAATAATGTCATCAAAAGGTACAGCATTAGTTAAATTAATAGTTGAAGCAGGTAAAGCAGCACCAACACCACCAGTCGGTCCGGCCTTAGGTTCCAAAGGGGTTAAAGCAATTGATTTTTGTAAAGAATTTAATGCAAGAACAGCACATTATATTCAAGGTACACCAATACCTGTATTAATTAAAATTAAACCAGATCGTACATTTACATTTAATATTAAAACTCCAAGTACTTCATGGATGATTTTAAAAGCTGCTGGTTTAACTAAAGGTTGTGGAGAAAAAGTTGGTGGTGAAATTTCTTTAAAACATATTTGGCAAATTGCTAATATTAAATATTTAGATACTTTAAAAGAAGGTCAAAAAAAAAAAGCTGAAGATGATGAAGATGGTTTAAAAGCTGTTATTGGTAGTGTTATTAGTACTGCTAAGGTTGTTGGTGTTAAAGTTGTTGCTTAATATAATAGAGTTTTTTTTAATATAGAGTGGTTTTATTTTATTTAAGGGTTTCTTGTAAATATATAATAATAATGATAATGAAAGAGAGGAATTTAAAGAGAATAATGTTAGTATATTTTCTATTAATTATTAGTAGAGTTGATTTTTCTATAATTTCATGTTTTATTTTTTAATTTTTACCTATTTAAAATTTTTTTTATTTACCTATTTTTTTTTATTCTTTTCAAAAGCTGCAATATGAGCTTTTGATTGATCAACTTGAGTATGTTCATGATCTTGACAACTTATAACAGCATAATTACCAGAACCAGGTGAAGTTTCTTCAATACTACACATTTGAACAGATTTTAACCAAGAATCATTTAATACTTCATCTATTGTAATACGACATGCTGGAGCTAAATCAACCATTCTACCAATTACTTTTCTACAATCTTCTGGTAATGCTAATAATAATCTATTTGCTCCTGTTTCACTTGATGTATGATCTTTACCATCATTATTAGTACTATTTTTTGATTCAGTTTTATCTTTTGGAGTTTGTGATAAATCTTCTTCTAATGCTTCACTTATATCTTCTAAATTATTTAATCCTCCATTAGATCCATTACTATTTGATTTTTCCATTATATCTTGTGGTGTCTTTTTTAACATTTCTGATAATGGAATAAATTCTCCACGACTTGCAAATAATTTAAAACTTGAATCTGATAATTTTGGTACTTTCCAAGGAAATTTTTTTAACATCATACAACAATATATTATAGCTGCTGACCAAACATCAACAGGTCTTGGATCATATTTATTAAAAACACAAACTTCTGGTGCTAAATAAGGATCTGAACCAACTATACCTTGAGCTTCAATTAAAGTTTTTGTAAATGGATAAGAAAATACAACTGCTGAACCAAAATCTATAATTTTAACTATACCTCTTGTATCAATTACACAATTATCTAATTTTAAATCACGATGAGCTAAACCCATTGAATGTAAATAATGTATACCTGATAAAATTTGTTTAAAACAACAATTAATTTCTTCTCTTGACATTTTATTTGACATTACAATTGCAAATAAATCAAAATCACAATATTCCATAACTTGATATATACGTTCATTTTCATAACAAATTTCAACAGTTTCTATAATATTTGGATGTTTTAAAGTTGATCCAATACAATATTCTCCTGTAATTTTTTTTGCATAATCTCTTTTAGTTTCATTTTGATATTTTGCTCTAAATTCTTTAACTGCAAAAGTTTTTTTATCTTGAATTCTTGTTAATAATTTAACTGATCCTCCAGCTCCTGCTCCTAAATTTTCAACTGCTTTATTATATCTTTTTGAAAATGGTAATTGTTGTTGTTGATTTATAACTTGCAGTACTGATTGACGTCTTTCTTGATAACTAATTTTATTTTGTAATGTTGATGAACGACTAATTGATATTTGATTTGAAAAACTACTACTTGTTGCTGGTGATTGAGAATATGAATTAATTGATGATGAAACAGTTATTGATGAAGGACTTTGATATGAATTATTATTAATTGTTGTTGTAGTGGTGGTTGTTGTTGTTGATCCATTAGTATTTGAATTTGGAATAGTTATATTTAATGAACCTCCAGGAGAATTCATACCACTTGAACTTGATCTTAATGATGAAGATAAATTCAGTTGTTGATTACTTGGTGGTTGATTAGGTGTTGATTTTTTAAAAAATCTTTTTAAATTAGCCATTGAATTATGTCTCGAACTACCATTTGTAATTGAATTATGAATAGAATTTGAAGATTCTTGTGATGAATAAGATGATGGTGAACCAGTAAAATCATGATTATTTAAAGTATCTTGATACAGATTATTATAAAATGATCCCATATCTGTAACAGAATCTCTTTTTGGAATTGGTTTATTTTTCAGATTAAAAAAATATGATAAACCTGATTGTGAACCAGATCTTTGTGATGATGATAATTGTGAAGCTTGAGCTTGTGCAACTCTTTGTTTACTTATAACAAATCTTGAATCAATACTTGATGAACTAACTTGAGGTGATTGAATATGAATTGAAGAAATTGGTTGACCATTTGGTAAATTAGGTATATGAGATGTACTATTTGTTGAAGATGAACTATCATGAATATTTAATGAAGAAAATGAACCTTCACGTTGTAAAGAAGATGATGATTGAGATGATTGTTGTTGTTGTGATGATGATGTTGTTGTTGTTGGAGCATTTCCATTTGTTGCTATTGATGATGATCTACCACCTGGAGCAGAATAAGGAATTGAAGATGATAAACTTTCACTACCAACAAAAAAATTAGAATGACCAATTGAATTATTTTTAATATATCTTGGACTTGAAATAGCTCTATTATTATTAGCTGCAGAAGCGGTTGTGAACACTGATGTACCATTAAGATTATTATTATTTAAATTTGAAAAAGAATTTGTTTGTCTTGAAAATGGTGATACACCTAAATTTAAAGGAGCTGGAATTTTAGTATTTGGTGAAGGATCAGGATCAAAACCACTAATTGGTGTTGGACCATTATTAGTACTAATTACAGGAGTTGGAGTAGTTGATTTAGTACCTATAGGTATACCACCAGTGGAAGAAGATTCATCATTAGTAGTAGTTGAATTGATGATATTATTATTACTATTGATACTATTGATGTTATCATTATTAGTGTTGCTAAATGTAGATTTTGTTGGTATACTAGTTGAAGATTCATTTAATAATTTAGTTAAACCAGAAACTGGTTGTTGTTGTTGTTGTTGTTGTTGTTGATCTTGAACCATGATTGAAATAATACAAGTATGATAAGTAAAAGTTTTATTATTAATTAGTTATATTAAAATAAATAAATGATATAGTAAAATGTTGTTGGAAAATGAAAAATTGCAAATTAGTGAGATTAATATAAAATGTTTAAATGTTTGAAATGTTTTAGTATATACATGTAAATTATCTTATCTCTCTTTTAAACGTATCTGATGATGATTCTGATGATGATGATATAATTAAATTATCCAAATTCTTATTGGTAAATGAAAGAAGAAGTTGAAAATTGGAGGGGGTTTTTTATTTTGTTGAGATAGAAAGGAAGAAAGAGAGAAATAAAAGAAAGAAAAAATTAATTAGAGAGAGATAAACAAAATTTCTCCAAATCAAATGAAGTAAAGTACTATGCAATAAAAAAAGAAAGAAAAAAAAAATGTATAATAGAAATGGAAATTAAATTAGACACAAAATACTTTTCACATTTTACATTGGAAACTTTGGAAGAAATCGGTTATATTATATTATCTACCCTTAACTTAACAGAGCAAGAGCAACCCGTTCAACCTTGGTCTTGTTTTGTTATGTCGTCCAATCTTCTTTCAAAAGAGAGAGATACAATGTGTAAGGATGTTAGATATATATATAGTCTAATTCTACTAGATTTCAAAAGAATATGGATTAAAGTTCAGTTTGCGGTGGGTTGGTTGTTGTGGATGTTGGAATATCTCTCTGTTTTTTTTGATCATGTAAAAAAATAAAAAATAAATTTAAAAAAATTAATTTTAATTTTCGTTGATCTTATTTGTTTGTGATAAAGAAAATTTAATTAATTAATTAACAATAACTTCATTTCATTTCATTTCAACAAAATTAAAGATAACACTATTGACATATTATATTAGTAAGTATATCTATCTATATCTATCTATATATATATATATATATATAATCATGTCATTTTTCATAAATCAATTACATTCAAGAATTAATTTAGTTTTTATCTCTATTATTTTTCGTTTAGTCCAATAATCTCTCCCCCTATTATAAACTAGAACTAAAATTTCTAAAAATCTACTAATTTTGGGCCCATTTTCTTTGTTCTAGTACATCGTATCACAATAACGATCACAAACCTCAAACCATCGCGATATTTAATATTTACATTTAATATTTAATATTTATATTTCTTACTAATAATAATAAAAAAAAAAAAAAGAAATCAAAAAAAGGGGTAGCAGAAAGTAAAGTCCCAATGGTGGTGGTGGTGGTGGTCGGGTGGTACAAGTGGGAAGTAACTACGTAAACTACGCACGTAACGAACTTAAACCGGAACTGGGGCATTAGATTAAGTATAGTAGAAATCCCAAAAAAAAATAAAGTAAAATGGAAGCGATGATGTGCGATTAAGGGAAGAAAGGGAAATTAAGGATAAATTGATCCGATTATAAACTAAACTAACCCACATAACAACAATCACAACAACAGTCACAACAACAATCACAACAACAATAACAACAGAAAAAAAAAAGTTGCTTGGTTTGTTGTTTCATGCCATTTCAACAATTGGATTCACTACATGTTATGTTATTTTTCATCCATTTACGCGGTGAAAATGTATGGAGTATAAATATCTTGGCTCCATTCAACACCAAGGCAATAGACAGACAATACGATGGCCCTGCGCTCCGATAGCCCCCATTTCATTCCATACCAAGGCAATAATACGATGGCTCTGACTTGACTTCCTCCCCTCTTCCATCTCCCCAGTTTGTTTACTATGCCACCACATTTCAAAATACCATCTTAAACGGCAAATTTAAAAAAATATTTTTCTATACTTTTTCTTGTTTTGCTTTATTGAACTTTAACTTTAATTTTTTGGGGCATAATTTCATGTATTATATTGTAATTTACTGCAAAAAAATTTTATTAAACCCGTTAAATATACATTATATATATATATATTCTATTTACATAAATATACTATAATTTATTCCATCTAAGTTTTTTTTGATTTTTTCTTATTAGTTTTTGATTTTTTTTCTTTAACTTGTTCTATTTTATTTTGTTTAATTTGTTTTAAATCATTCTCATCAGGAAATAAAGGTAATCCTCCATTACTACTACTACTAGTAGTAGAATTACCAGTTGATATTAAATTAACATTATTTCTTAATTGTTTTAATTTATAATCTAATTCTTCAGTAGTTTGAGGTTTAATATTTAAATCTTTTTTTTTATTTAATTCTTGTTCAGCTTCTTCTTTTAATTGTTTTTTTGATTTATTTTTATTTCTTTCAATTGATGATTTAATTTCTAATTCATTAATTAATTTTTCAGTTTTTTTAAAAATTTCTTGTTGTAAATTTAAATTATCAAATTCTTTTCTTAATTTTGTTTGAAATTTACATTCTTGAATTAAATTACCTCCATTAAATTTCATTATAATTGGTGACATAATACCAAAATAAAATGATTGAGCTCCTTGAAATACACTTTTAAAAAATAACCACCATATTGGAAATAAAATTAAATATAATATTAACCCCCATAATGAACCCATTGATAAAAATCTTCTTGTTGATGGAGTTCTTACAATACCTGGATTAATTAAATTTATTCGAATATTAATTGGTGCTTTATCTTTTCTTTCAATTAAATTTAATTGACGTTGATATTCTTTAACAAATAAACCTAATAATAATTTAGAATATCCATAAATTTTCCATGGTTGATTTTTTGGATATTGTTCATTTATTAATAATAAATCTTCTAAATTAATTGATGGTGATAAATTTATTGATGAACATGATGCAACTAAAATTCTAACATCTCTATCTGGTGGTTGAACTTTTAATGAAGGTCCTAATAAAGTTAATAAATGAAAATTACCTAAATAATTTATACCAATATGAGATTCAACACCATCAATAGTTTGTTGACGTTGTTTACCTGGTGGTAAACATTCACTTGCACAACATATAATACCATCTAATCTTCTTGGAGGTTGATTATCTAACCATTTAGTAGCAAATTTTCTAATACTATATAAAGAATTTAAATTACATTCTTCAGCATAAATTAATCCATTATTTAATTTATCTCTTAAATCTTCAATATATTCAGCTATCCAAAAATCATTTGTATTTCTAGTTAATAAAATTAATTGTGCACCTCTTTTACCTAATTCATTAACAATTTGTTGTCCAATACCACTTGTACCTCCTGTTATTATATATACTTTACCATGTAAATCACGATCCCAAGTATTTGTTGAACCTCTAAAATAATATTTTAAACCTATAATTGTTGATATTATAGGTATTATTGTAGGTCCATATTGTTTAATTTCTTCCCAATAAGGAATTGTTTGTTCTGGACCATCAAAAAATACACTAGTTAAGAAATTAATTGGCATTATTAATTAAATGAAATGAAATAAAATGGCGATTATATTTTTTTTATTAATTTGATTTGGTTCTACGCATATTATAAAAAAAGAAGAAAAAAAAAAAAAAAAAAAAAAAAAAAATTTCATACGTGTGTGATAAATTAATTATATAACTATATATTTCAAACCTCATCGATTCAAAGAAAAAAAAAAATAAAATAAAATAAAATATATATTAAAAAATCTTGCAACCAAAGATGGATGAAGTAATATTTTATATATCAGAAGGAGATATAAATGATAAGAATCAATCAGATTCATATGGTTATATAACATCAATCCATTCATCCAAACAATATTCAATATTTAGACAAGCTCAATCAAATAAAAATTCATCAGCTATAACAGGATATGGACCTGGTGAAAGAATATTTACTGCTGTACCAAATAAAGCATTAATTCAAATTTATTCAATAGGTAAAGAAAGTATTGATCAACGTATACCTATTCCAGAACCATTAACTTCATTAATATTAGTTCCATATAAATCTAATGGTGATAATGATAATGATGAATTTTATAAATTAAGTAATTTTAGATTACCTTGGTTATTAATTGGTGGATCAAAAACTGGGAAATTATATATATGGGAATTACAATCAGGTAATTTATTATGTGTTAAAGATGCTCATTATCAAGGTATTAATATAATTCAAGTATCATCATGTAATACATTTTTAATTACAGGTGGTGATGATGCAAGAGTTATAATATGGAATTTATTTGAATTAATAGATGTTTATGGACCAACAAAAAAAATTGGTGATATTAAACCTTATTGGTCAATAACTGATAATACATTACCTATAACAGATTTAATATTAAATGAATCATCAATAATAAATGATTTAAAATTATATACTGTATCAAAAGATCAAACTTTAAGAATTTATGATTTAATTACTAAAACTAATTTAACAACATTTATATTATCTAATTCTATAGAATGTATTACTAAAGATCCATCAAATAGATCATTATATGTTGGATTATCAAATGGATTAATTAAAATTATACCATTATATCAAATAAATTCAAATACATCAATATTAGAATCTATTGGAGGTGCAAATCAAAAAATTATAACTTTAGAAGATGATCCAAATTTAAAAAATACTTTGATTCATCATCAAGGTAATTTAATAACTTATTTAACTATAAATTTAGATGGTACAAGTTTAATATCAGGTGATAATAAAGGAAATATTTATTTATCAGATATTTTAACAAAACAAGTTTTAAAAACTTTTCAAAATTGTAATTCAAGTATTTCTTATATTAATATAAATACAGTACCAAATGATTTTAATATTTTAGAAGGAGGAAATGGAAATGGAGGTGGAGGTGGAAAAATTGATAAAAAACATCGTATGATACCTCAATTAAAACGTGTATTAATAAATAATGAATCATCAATTGATCATAATTTATATTTAGATATACCTGAAAAGATAAATGATAATAATAATGATGATGAATTTGAAAATTTTGATGATTGGTTAAATGAGAAAAAAATTCAAGAATTTGAATTTAAAAATTCTTTAAGTAATATTAATTCAACTGTTAAAACTATTGGTGATAGTAATAATAATAATGATACTGAATTTAAATTAAAGAAAGTTTCTCAAGCATATACTGAATTACGTTCTAAATATGAAGAATTAATTAAAGAACATTCAAAAATATTAGATAAATTAGAATAAATATATTAAACTTTTTTTTTTAGATTTTTTTTTTCTTTATTGGACTTTTTGCTTTTGTAGTAAATCCCATTAAACTAATCATATTATTATTTGTATTATTATTATTATTAATTTCTGTTAATTTATCCTCTCTTGATCGACTTCTACCTCTTGAATCTTGATCTTCATTTGAATAATTACTATTATTATCTTGAATACTACTACTATTATTATTATTATTATTATTACTATTGGAATTCATTCGATCTGGAGATCTTGTTCGATATTTCAAAGGTGATGCTTGTGGCAGTCGTGATCTAGAATGTGATTGTTGAACTTGAACCTGAACTTGAACTTGAACTAGACCTTGATGTGACATATCATATAAAGAATATCTAATCTAAAATCTTCTTTAAAATTATGTTTTGATTTATTTTATTTTTTTTATTTTTTTTGGAATTTTAGATAACGCAGGGAAATTTTATTTTTTTGAGAAGATCCAGAAGAAGCAAAAAAAAAAAAAAATATGTAGAGCCCATCTCATCAATATCATATCTCATCATCACTATACAACTACAATTCAGAGATGTCAGAAATTGATTCAAATATAGATGATACTTCTAAATTATCTAAAAAACAACTAAAAGCTTTACAATTTCGTAAATCTAAAGAAGAAAGAGATGCAACAAAAGAAGAAAAAGCAAATAAAAAACGAAAATTAGAAGAAGAAGTAGAAACAGTTAAAGAAACAACTGCAAAAACAACAACCACTAAAGAAAATGAAAATTCAGAAGAACAACAACCAAAAAAGAAAAGAAAAACAAGAAGAGGTAAAAAAGGAAAAGGTTCAACTAAAGAAAGTGGTCCAAGATTTTTATTATTTGTTGGAAATTTACCATATGATATAACAGAAACTGAATTAATATCACATTTTAAAAATTGTTCACCTGATAAAATTAGAATTAGATCAAATAAAGGTATAGCATTTTTAGAATTTAATCAATCAACTAAAGATATTCAAAGTAAAATGGAATTAGCTTTAAGATTACATCATCTGGAAATTAAAAATAGAAAAATTAATGTTGAATTAACTGTTGGTGGTGGAGGAAATTCTGATTCAAGACAATTAAAATTAAAAAATAAAAATGAAAAAATTGAATTAGAAAGAAAGAAAAGAATTGATGATGAACTTAAAAAGAAAAAAGGAAATAGTAAAATAACGAAAGATTCAAATGTTCATCCTTCAAGAGCTGCTTTAATTAATTAATTAAGGTGATAGTTTTAAATATATATATATATTATGCATTATCTAAATGTAAATATCTAAAAAAATTAAAAATTTCAAAAAAAAAATTATATGAATAAAATAATAATAATAATAAAAATAAAACTGGATCTGGGAATTGAAATTTACAAGATTAATAATAATAATAATAATAATGAAGCCGAATATGATATGATATTAAATGGTTTTGGAGGTGTATTTTTCTATTTTTTTTTAATCATCTAATCATTACATGTATTTTATATATATGAAAACAAACAAGAACAAAAAAATTATAATTTATTGTCTTTCTTATAATATAGTACATTTTTTAGCCTTTTTAATCTTTCTCTTTCTACTACTTCCACTATCAAGTTTATTATTCTTTTGATTATTATTATTATTATTATTATTAAAACTATTATTACTATGATTATTATTATTATAATTATTATTACCATTATTATTATTAGATGATGATGAAATTTTCAGTGAATCATTAGTAATATAATCTTTTTGATTAGTATTTGGAGGATCTAAAACAGCTCTTATAGCATAATCAAAAATTTCTTTAACACCATCTTGAGTAGCAGCAGAACATTCCATATATTGAATAGCACCAATATCTTTTGCTAATTTTTTACCTTGATTAAAATCAATTGGTTTTAAATTTTTTGAATTTAAATCATCTAAAATATGTAAATCATCTCTTAAATCAATTTTTGTACCAATTAATAATATTAAAATATCTTTTGGACAATGATGTAAAATTTCTGGTATCCATTTTGATTTAATATTTTCAAAAGAATTTGGACTTATAACTGAAAAACAACATAAAAAAATTTCTGTTTGAGGATATGATAAAGGTCTTAATCTATCATATTCTGATTGTCCTGCTGTATCCCATAAACCTAATTTAATTGGTTCTCCATCAATTAATACTGATGCACTATAATTATCAAATACTGTTGGAATATAATCATTTGGAAAAGTATTTGTTGTATATGATATTAATAAACATGTTTTACCTACACCACCATCTCCAACTACAACTGATTTAATACTTCTCATTATGCTATTATGCTATTATTATATTATATTATATTATATGATGCTATTATTATTTATTATTATTAATATGAAGAAATGAAAATTTATTATAGAAATCTATTATTTAATGACGATGAAAAGAACAACAATTGATATATATATATATATGTATATGAATATTATTGATATTTAAATGTTGATTCAGAATGAATTATATGATCTTTTTATTTAAAACTAATCTAAAACTATTTTGAAAATAAAAAAAAATTGAATAAAACAAAAATAAAATAAAAATAAAAAAAAATTAAAAAAAAAAAGATTGAAATTTTTCTGTATTGGATGGTTTGATTAAAAATTATTTTATTGAAGTGTTGATTAAAAAAAAAAAAATTATGTCGAAGAAAAAAAAAAAAATAAAAAAAAAATAAAATAAAATAAAATTTTTATTGTTTGACCATTTTTGGAATTTTAATTAATGATAAAATTTTTTTATTTTTCACTATTTTTTTATTTATTTATGCTAAATTTGATTTTGTTAAACATTCCATTTACCAACTAAGTAAGTAAGTGAAGTGAAGTAAGTGAAAAGTGAAGTACTAGGGTTTGGGTTTTGAAAACTCATCTCGTTTTACTTCTTATAATCTTGTCTTGTCTTTATTATTCTACATTTTTTATTGAAACAAATCTAGACATCAAGATCTTAGTTCCATCATCGATCCAAA
Source organism: Insectozyma bohioensis (assembly GCA_030582535.1). Lineage (NCBI taxonomy): Eukaryota > Fungi > Ascomycota > Pichiomycetes > Serinales > Debaryomycetaceae > Insectozyma > Insectozyma bohioensis. The sequence goes on along the minus strand of JAKTXL010000013.1, from coordinate 172,022 downwards.
ACAAAAATAAAATACATTACATATCTATCTATCTATAGAAATTAAAAGAATTAAAGAATGAAAAAAAAACCCTGATTTTCATTCAAACCAAACCCCCTTTTGATAAATACAACTTGTTCTTCTTAATTCTTTTTCCTCTACAAGACCCTCTCTCTTTAACTCTTCTGTTAATTATTTTACAATATTTTTAGTGTAATTTTTAGAATGGTTTGTATTCTTGTACTTTTTAATAATTTATTTTTTTTTGCCTATTTTGAAAGTATTGTATACTATATGATATGGGGGGCGTAAGGCGTAAGTAATATTGAGTAACGAACAATGATTAAGCACAAGAGAAGTAAATGAAATGAAATGAAAGGAGTTTATTGTTCTTCAAATTAATGATATACATGACATGAAGTTGTCATATGATCTTGAAATTAATGTCAAATAACATTCACAACTTACAACGTAGTATTGATGATATAAATAAATAATCGTATAAAATTGATTTTTTTTTATTATTTTTTTTTTTTGTTTTTGTCTTCATGTTCAAAGTATTAAAGTTTTCTAGTTAATTTGTCGATTCCACAAAATGTAATTATTATTAGTATTAGTAAGTTAGCCTTTTATGTTAAAAATCATTTATTCATTTAAGTAATCAATTTCAAGAAAATTAAAATAAAAAAATAAAAAAAAAAAAACATAACGATTCTGGATTAAAGTTTTGTACTTTTCGTCAGTTTTATATATAACAATAAAAAAAATACAAAATTAAGATTATATTTAGACTAATTATAAAAATAAATTAAATTACAACATAGTAATAAATTTGTAGACTAATTGTTTATTAGTTACAATAGCTTATTACAACAATATTATAAAATAAGTGTCGTCTTATCTTATCGTGTTACATTTTGTTGTATAGTTTGTTTAATTTTTGTATTTACAATATATATATATATAATATTTGACATTTACTCGATTTTCATTTTCTTTTAAATATTTTAATGACTATTAGTTTCTTGTGATATTGAGCTTCATTTCAGTAATTGTATCATGTTGATACTCTAAGTATATATATGATGCAACCTTCAAAGGTATTGGATATAGAAAAAACATTTATTAATTAATTTTTTATAAGAACAACATTTTGAAAGAGAATAATTATAAACAAACTTATCTTAATAAATATTCCTTATCTATATAGAAAATTTTTAAAAATAAAATACTTCTTTTTATTTTGACTCGTATTATTTGTTCATTTTCTCTTGTTTTGTAAATCATTAAATTTCTCTTATTATGTAAATCATTATCGCGCTTCCATATGTATATAAAAATTAACAAAAATATTTTGATTGCAAATTCAGAGAATTGTGTAACCTATTCATACATTTATTCATTGAAGAAACATGTTCTTAATGTTATTCTAATTTTTACTTTTCCACTTGTTATAATTCTCAAGCTAAACCCTTTTTTTTTTTGATTGTTCCTTGGAATCTCCTTGGAATCAACTCAATTTATCATACTTATATACCGTGGAATCCCAAGGAGCATCAAAACAATTTATCCTTTTTTTGATTTTCTCAATCTCCTATCCTCTCTCTCACATGCAACGTGTTCTTACCATAATTTCATTTTATGATTGTAACATTGATTGATTGATCCTTGATCATTTATTTTGATAAATAATTTCCACAATTTAAAAAAAAAAAATAAAATTTTTTTTGAACTATAAAAAGAGTTGATAAATCCCTACAATTATTTTTTTTTTTTTGTAATTCTTTTTCTTTACATATCTTTTTTTTTTTTTTTAATTATTATTAAATAAATTAAATAAATTTATTAATTTTTTATCCCTTTTTCTTCTTTTTATCATGATTTCCGCTGTTCAAAATTCAGAAATTATTATTCATTCCAGTGCTCCTACAACTTGTTGTGCTTGCTGTACTAATTGTGTTTGTCAATCTAATAATGATTGTAGTTGTGAAACTTCAGTACCTTGCAAATGTAAAGGTAAATGCAATTAAAAGAAGATATTTTAATGATTAATTAATTGGTTAATTGGCTGGCTAGTTGGTTAGTTGGTTTTAATCTTTTTTTAGTGTGATTCTTATATTTGTATATATGTATTTTTATTTTATATGTTGTTTTGTGATATTTTAATATATACAAATTTTTATTTATTTTATAAGAAATTTTGGTTAATTTTGTAAGAAATTATAATACAGTAAAAAAGATAAATATCTAAATACTTAATAAATATCTAAATACTTAGTACGTTATAATATAAATTAATAAATTATAAAAACTTAAAACATACTAAATTTGACTAATTTTGTCTAGAGATAATGCTTTATTCGATTTGTTTATTGGGACCCCCCCCCCCCCCCCCCACTCGGTTTTATTTTTCTCTCCAGATTTCGAACCAATTTCATTTTTTTTGTCGATCTCACCATCAAAGAATTTTTTGAATTTCTTTCTACTCTTTAATGATTCTAACGAAAATACGAAATTTTCATTCATCATTACCAAAATATGCAGATTTTTCTCATGTTGTAATAGGTGGTGGAATAGTAGGTACAGCAATAGCAGGAGAATTACAAACAAAATCAGGTAATTCAATATTATTAATTGAAAAAAATGAAAATTTAGGTATGGAAACAACATCAAGAAATTCAGAAGTTATTCATGCTGGATTATATTATCCATTAAATTCATTAAAATCAAAATTATGTATACAAGGTAAATTAAAAATTTATAATGAATTTAAAGATGGAAAATTTCCTGTAAATTTAAAAAATTGTGGGAAATGGATTGTTGCTCAAAATGATTCTCAAGTTAAATATTTAGAAAAATTATATAAAAATGCAAATGATTTAAATATACCTGTTAATTTTTTACTGATTGAAAAAGCACGTTTAAAATATCCTTTAATTCAAGCTAATTGTGCAATATTAGAAAGTCCATCAACTGGTATTATATCAGCTCATGATTATTTAATGTTTCATGAAGCAAGATTTGAAAATAATGAAGGTACTATAGCATTAAATACAAAATTAATAAATATTGAATATAATTCATCAATAAGAGAATATAAATTATATTTAAAAACACTAGATGAAGAAGAAATTATGATAATAACTTCTGAAAATATAATTAATTCATCTGGTTTATATGCTCAAGAAATTTCAAATTTATTATTACCAAAAGAACGTCATTATAAAAGTTATTTTGCAAAAGGTAATTATTTTAGTTATACACCAGAAATTTCATTAAATAATCAAAAAATTACAGATACTTTAATTTATCCATGTCCAAATCCAAATGCTTCTTCATTAGGTACTCATTTAACATTTGATTTAGGTGGTCAATTAAGATTTGGACCAGATTTAGAATGGTTAAATATTGAAAAAGCTGATGATATTAATTATATACCAAATTCAAAAAATTTAAATGAAGCTTATAAAGCAATTAAAACTTATTTTCCAAAAATTACTTTAAATAGTTTAAATCCTTCTTATTCTGGTGTTAGACCAAAAATTTTATCAAAACAACAAAGTAAAGAAAATTTTGCTGATTTTATTATAAAAGAAGAAGATGAATTTCCTGGTTTTGTTAATTTATTAGGTATTGAAAGTCCTGGTTTAACAGCATCTTGGGCAATAGCAGAATATGTTAGAGATATATATCATAAATAAATTTATATATTAATTTTTTGTTCTATATATGTCTTCTTTTATTTGATAAATCATTTAAATCTTCATCACCATCTCTTTTTTTTTCAGTTTTTTTTTTAGGTAAATCTTTTGGTTCAGTAGGTCTTGGACTTTCAATAAAATAATCATGTAATAAAGCTTGAGTAGAATCACATCTTCTACTTGGATCTAATTGAGTCATTAAAATTAATAAATCTAAAGCTTTTTCAGTTGCTGCACTAAATCTTGTTCTTAATTCTTGTTTTGAAGGTGGTGGATAAATATGTAAAGCATTATATAAAGGTAAACTTGAAACATTTGGCCAAATTTGTTCAGTTGGTGTACCATAAGCTCTAAATGTTACATCTAATTGATCAATATCATCTTTACCTGCTAAATAAGGAATTCTTAACATTAATTCAGCAAATATTATACCAATTGACCAAATATCTATTGAACCTGTATAATGTTTTGCACCAAATAATAATTCTGGAGCTCTATACCATCTAGTAACTACATTTGATGATAAATCTTCATTTGGATTACCTAAACTTCTTGCTAAACCAAAATCTGCAATTTTTAATTGACCTTGAGGTGATATTAATAAATTATTTGGTTTTAAATCTCGATGTAATATAAAATTTCTATGACAATGATGTATACCTCTTAATGTCATTAATAACCAAGATTTTATATCACTACTTTTAAAAACTATTGATTTATCTTTAATTAAAACTTCTAAATCATTTGGTAAAAATTCTAAAACTAAATTTAAATTATTTTTTGTTGAAAATACATCTATTAATTCAATTATATTTGAATGTTTTAATTCTTGTAAATATTTAACTTCTCTAATAGCTGACATATCTAATCCATCTTTAAATAATCCTGTTTTAATTTCTTTAATTGCTATTTTTCTTTTACTTGATATTTGTTTACCTAAATAAACTACTGCATATGTACCTTCACCTACTTTTTTATCTTTTGTATAATTCTGTAGTATTGGTGATTCTGAAATAGATTTAGAAGTTAGTTTGATATTCGATGATCTTGTTGATGATTCTACTGATGCTGTTGACATAGCTATGGGTGTGGGTAGATAGATAGATAGTAGATAAATAGTATTTTTTTTTTTTTTTTTTCAAAAATATAATTTTTTTTTTTTTCTTCTCTTTTGCAATTGTTATTTGATAATTATGATTAAAATTTAATATTTATGATTAAAATATGTATATATTAAAACTAGATACTTTTTTTAAAATGAATTATTAATTAATTAATTATAAAATATGCTACTAAAAAACGAATAAGAACAGTAAACAAATTAAAAAAAAAACAACTTAAAAAAACAAACATGGATAAAACTTTCTAATTAGTGACTGTTCCATGGACACAATCCCATTGAGCGAAAACATACCAACTATTACCACTATCACCAATAACTAAACCTCTATATAAACCAATTTCTTGACATTTAATTTGTGCACTATAAGTACCAAATAAATTATTCATATTATCTTCATTATTAATATTATTTAATTTAAAATATTTTCCTGAAGGACTTTCAATAACTAATTTAAAATCTTGCATCATTAATCCTGTACCAGAATTTAAACCTTTTGAAGGATATTGTTCAATTTCAAAATTATAAATTTGTTTTGAAATAATTTTATTAGTTTGAGGTTTTTTAATATATAAATCATTAAATTGACTTTGAACAGTTGGAAATCTTTGAACAAATTTTGTAATTTTTGATGAACCTTCATGATATAATGGTATAACAATTGATAATTCATGAATATTATCAAATAATTTTTGTAAACCTTTTGGACCTGAAAAAATTTGTAATACACCAATTGATTCATTTTCTGGTAATACAGCTTTAATTTTTGCTATACGTTTATGATTTATCCATTTAATTTGACATAAACTTAATTCATTAGTTGTAATTTTTGAAGTTTTAACTAATGTAAATAATTCAATATCATTTGGAATATTTAATTCTAATTCAAAAATTTCTAAATTTTTTAATCTTGTTAATGCATTATTAAAATTTTTAAAATTTAATCGATTATTATAAAAACCTGAATATGTACGTGGTAAATAAAATGCAATACTTGGATCAATTGGTGGCATTACATGTTGTAAATCTATAATTGAAGGAATATGAGTTGATACAACAGTTAATGGTTGAACTAAATAATAAAATTCATTAAAATTTGGTTTATTATTTCTTAAATTACATATTGAACCATTTTTAAAATTATAAATATCCATAATTCTAAAATTATTATCAATTAAAATTGATAACCAACAATGATTTATAACATATTGTTCATTATGATAAAATTCATTTGGTTTTTTCCAAAAACCTAATACAATTTCTGATGAAATTCTTAAAGCATCTAAAATTTTTTTAAAAATATAATTAATTTGAAATATTGATGCTTCACCACTTAATTGAATATCATTTAATTTTGGTTTAATTTGCAGAATTTTTGAATGTTCTTCAATTATTTTAAATTTACTTAAATGTAATAATATACATCTAATTTTTTCTAAATTTGATGAATGAAATTTAACTGATACATCAGATATAAATTCATTTAAATCATGATTTACATCATATTTAGAAACAAAATTTTCACATTTTGAATACAGAATATTTTGTAAATTATATTCAAATTCATTTGATTCATCTTCTTCATTAATATTATTTTTAAAAGTTTCATTAGTATTAATTTCTGATATATAATCTAATGGTTTAACAATTAAATTACCTTCTTCACGAACTACTCTTTTTGTACGACCTTGTTTATCTTGAGTAGTTAAAGAATTCATTCTATTTACATCCAGTTTAAAAGTTGTCCAATCAATTTCATCTCTTTTTTGAAAATGTTTTTCAATTGGATTCATCATTTCTTCATTTGAATTACCATTTTTAAAAAATTTTTTTAAAAATCCTTGATTTTTCTTTTTATCTTCAAATACTGATTCCATTACATTTGATTTTGATTCATCATAATCATTATTATTATTATTATTATTATCATCTACTTCATTATTATTATTATTATTGTCATCATAATAAACATCAAGATCATAATTATTCTTATGTTCTTCTTCTTGTAATGTCATACCTTTCATTCGTGATTGAATTTCTCTATCATGTTTATGTCTCATAAATGATCCTGCACTAGTTGCACTTAATTCACTTAAATTTAATACATCACTTTGTAATGATTTAATTGAATTTTTTAATTCTTCTTGTTGTGCATATAATTTTAAATAACTTTCTTCATCAATTTGTTGTTTTGTTTGTTGTTGATCTTTTTGTAAATTATAACCATCATTTGATTGTTTAAAATCATCATTATCAAAAGGTATTTTCTTATTATTATAATCTTGTTGATATATATTTCTTCTTGGTGATAGATGTTTTGGTGGTGGTGGAGGTGGTATACTTTCATCAGATTCAGTTTCTTCTTCTTCTTCTCCTTCATTATTGAAATCAAATTTTGGTATATCTTCTTCATCATCATCTTCTTCATCAGTTACATATTTACTAGATAGTTTTTTACTTAAATCATCTCTTGAAGAATGATATTTTTCTCCAACACTTGTATATGAATCAATTGAAAAATTATCTTTTGTTTTTGGACTTTTAATTTGAGATTTTCTTGATTTATTTTCTAATTTTTTTAATTTTTGTAATTCATATTCTAATTGAGCTCTTTTTCTTGTAATATCTTCATATTCATTTAAAATATTTTGTTCAATTTTTTTATTATTATTATTACCTGTTGTTGTTGGTGTTATACGTTTTGAAGATTTTGTTGGTGTTTGTTCTGGTGAAAAACTTTCAACTGTTTTATTACTAAACATAGTACTTTGTAATTTTGAATTTGGTGAATTATTACCTGATTTAATATCAATATAAGATTTTGATTTCATAGTAGGTGATGAATTTGCATGATATAATTGAGGTTGAGAATTACTATATTTCATATTTGAATCCATTGATTGATTTGGAAATTGTTGTTGAAACAGTAATCTTTTATGATCTTGAGAATTTAATGGTTTAATATGATAATTTTGTTGTTGTTGCATTGTTTTAAAATATTCAATTTCTCTTTCTCGTTCTCTTAATAATTCTTCTTGTTGTTGATAAGTTAATTTATTTTTTGGATGATTCATTGATGATGACATATATTTACGTTTTGAAATTGGCAGAGTTTGAGCTGATTTTGTAAATCTTTCACTACTATCATTAGCTCCATCATCAAAACTATAATCATGATCATAATCAAATGAAGAATTTGGATTATTTAAAGGATTAATTTTTTGTTTATTTTTTAAAAAATAACCAATTGGATTACTTTTTTTAAAATCATTACCTTGTTTTAATTGTTGTTGTTGTTGTTGCATAGAAGGTGGTGGTGGTGTACACATTTTTGAATTTAAATTGACTGAAGAATTTGAATGATTATGAGGTAAAAGTATTGGTTGTTTTTCTTCAATTAATTCAACATAATCTTTAGGAAATATACCTTCAGCATTGTTTCTTTTTAATCTACCATTCCACCAACTTTCATCAACTATTGAAAATACTTCAATTACTTCATTTTCAATAAAACCTAAATCTCCTTCTTCTTCACCTGGCCATGAAACAGTTGTTTTAACTTTGAATGGAAGTGGCGGCAATGACATTCAATGTATTATTAATTAAATGAATGGGTATGGTTGGTGTGTTTTTGATAAGAGTTGTCTTTTGTTTTTGACGTTGTGTGTATATCTTTTTTTTTATTTTATTTTTGTTTTGGATATTATTGTTTTTTTGATCTCAAATGGTCTCTCTCTTTTCTTTTCTTCTGTTTTTTCCCTATCAATTGACAACCATATAAAAATGAATGAATGTAATGAATGACTTTTGGAAGAAAGAAATTAGAGTAAAAGAAAGTAAGAAAATAAGCAAGAAAAAAAAAAAAAGATGTTGATGCAAATTATGAAATTAAACTTGAAATGAAATTGTAATATGAAATGGCATTAACTAAAGAAATAAACCCATACTATTACTTACTTACTCCATTTAAATAAATAGAAAACTGTTATAAATTTTTTTCTTCTGCTTCGTTTGTTTATCTTTCCTATTTAAGCGAAAGATCTTTTATATGCAGGTGTGCAACAAAATCAAAACTAAACAAAAAAAAGAAATTTGATTTTTGCTGTCCTGTCTCATATGACGTATAAAATAAATATGCAATATATATTTATGCCCTCCAATATTGTGCTAAACTATGTAAACGATCAATTACAACAGGTAAGAAAGCATTAACACTATCATTAATTAAATTTTGAAAATGTAATATAGCTTCTTCTTCAGTCATTTGTAAACAAAATTTTTCTTGAACTTTTTCAATAACTCTTGATTTATCAATTTTAATATCTGGTATATTTGCATTTAACATTAATTGAAATAAATTTAATATTAAATTTGAATTTTTTCTTAATGTTATATATGTTATAAAACAATAATTTTTAAATATATTATAATTTTCATGTTGTAAACCTCCCATACCATCAATTACTTGAATTGGTAATTTCATTAATGGTGGAAAAGGTTTTGGATCTCTACCTAAAATATAACCAAAATCTGCATGCCAAAATTTCCCATTTGGTGATAATAATAAATTATCTAAATGTCTATCACCAACTCCTAAAATATATGTAATTACACAATATCCAGCACATGATTTAACATAATTATCCATTAATATTGGTGATACCCCCAAATCTGATGTTATAGCAGGTTTTGGTTTATTTGGTATTGATACTTGATTATTTGAACTTAATACACTTTTAGATATTGGTTCTATTGATTGTTGTTCTTGACTATGTAATTTTAAATAATTTAATATTCCATTATTAGTATTTTGTGCAGAAGAAGAAGTTTCTTGACTTGTTAAATTTGGTGCTTGTGTAGGATAACTTTTCAGTAATATTGAATCTAAAGTTTCATTAGGTACAAATTGTATTAAACCTGCTATTGGACTTGTTGCTAAAATTTTATAAGGAGTTAATTTTAAATCTAAATTTTCATTTTTTAATAATTGATCCATTAAATCAATAATTTGTATAACTAATTGATCTTGTCTTAAATCATCACCAATTTTAAACATTAAAGGATATTTTCCATATTTATTTTTTTTACTTCCAAATAATTGTGATGCTGCTATAGTTGATGAAGTATTTGAAGAATTATTATTTTTCTTTTCAATTGTTTTTAAAGTAATTTTTAATGGAGCTAAAGAAGATTTAAAAACTGATGATTCTTCTGGATAACAACCACATATCATAATTGATGGATCTAAAGGTAATGGGAAAGGTTCAGGAAATTTTAATAATTCATTTGATGAATTTGATAAATAATCTCTTAAAAAATCAACTTTTCTTAAAGTTGCTTCATTTTTTTTAAATGAACTTCTTAATAATTCAACTAAATTACTTAATTTTTTAATAAACCAAATTTGACGTTTTAAATGTTTATAATTTGGTAATTTATGTTCATGACAATAATTTTTTAATGATTCAATATATTTATTTAATATTATTGAATAAATTTTAATTGGTTTAATTGGTTGACCATTTTCATCTATTGATGAAGGATTATTTAATTGATCTTCATTTTCAACTTTAACATACCAATAAAAAAAATTACCTAATTTTTCATTTTTAACTGCTGTTTCAATTAAAAAATTAGCTAAAGGAGATTTTAAATTTTTAAAATCTTCTTCTTCTTCTTCATTAATTTCATCATCTTTTTTTTCATAAATTAATGCTTCATATTTTAAAGCTTGAACTAATTGTAATAAATATAATAATAATTCTTCACTATTTGCTAATTCTAATCTTTCAACAGCTAATTTTCTTAAATAACAAACATTTTTATAAATTTTATTAAATTTTTTTTCTTCATCTTTTAATTTATCTTTATTAATATCTTCAACTTCTTCATTTTTATATATTGGTTTACCTAATATATAAGGATTAAAATAATTACCTAATAATTCTAATGCATCACCAATTTGTAATTTATCAACTGTCCAATAATGTGGTATAATTTGATTAAAAGTATGATCTAATTCATAATCATTTTCCCAATTTATTGATTTTAAAAATTTTGGTAAAAAAGATTTTGTACCAGATTTATTATTTGAATCATTAACATTATTATTATTTTTACTAAAAAAATATCTAAATTTCCAAATTAAATTTTTTTCATAATCTGTTAATTCTAAATTTGATGATTTATTTAAAATTTTTAATAATTCATCACGAATTTGTGGTGATGGTTTTAATTCTTTATCTAATATATTATTATTATTTATATTTCTTTCTAATTTATGATATTTTAATTCTATTGGATCTAATATAATATTTTGATGATTATTATAATAATGATTTTGAAAATCCGGATCATATACTTTTGAAATTTTTGAATCATGAGATGTTGACATGGGTATATCTATAGAATTTATAATTAAACTTGAATCATTAGGTAATTGATTATTATTAGTAGTTTCTTCAATTTCATTATTGATATGATTAGTATTAATATTAAATAATTCATCTGAATAAACAATTGGAAATTCAAAATTTGGAAATTCTAAATATAAATAATAATCAAAATTTTGATTTTTAAATTCATTTAATTTTTTTAATTTTGATATAGTTAATTTATCTAACCAATTAATTCTTAAATATTCTCCATTTTCATATTTAATTAAATCTTTTTCTAAATTAGTTAATCCAATTAAATCATTATATTCAATATTTTTTTCATTTTCTTTAGAAATTTTTGTAAATATAGGTATTTTTTGTGAACCATTTCTTAAAGTTGAAGTTTCATGATTAAATAATGATATATAACCAATTCCAAATATTGAAGGAGATGTATCAATAATTTCAAAAATTTCTAATTTTAAATAAGAATCTATTGATATTTGATTATAATCAATATTTAATTTTAAAATTTGATTCCATAATCTTTTTTTATTATTAAATGATTTATAAGAAGTTTGTAAAGGAATACTTAATAAATTATTATTTTTACCATCATATATCCCTATTTTAACAAATAAATCTGAATTTTTATATATTTTTGATAATTTTTTAAAAACTTGGGGATTTTCAAATTTATTTGATACTGATTCCAATTGAATATCTTTTGTACATTCTAAATAACATATTTTAATTGAAATTGGAACTGATAAATCTTTTGATAATCCAAATGTATTCGATATTTTGGGTTTAGTTAAATAATCTTGAGTTATGGTTGCCATTATTGATTAAAGAGGGTTGTCTGGTTTTTATTTGATTTTTTTTTTTCGTTATCAAAATATCTACAGTAGAAAAAAAAAATAAATTATGTATTGTAAATTTTGCATATATTTATATTTATTCTATATTCTATGTATTTTGACCAAACCAAAGATAATTATCTATATTAGGACGATAAGTATTAGAATTGGTGGTATTATTCTTATTCTTATTATTATTACTGTTAAAACTATTAGTTTTCTTATTATCTTCTTCTTCACTACTACTATCATCAGAATCTAAATTATAAAATACAGGACGTTTCTTTTGTTCTTGATTATTATTACCACTATTGGGCAATCCAGAATAAAATTGTATTGAATTTTTCCTTGATCTTGTTTTAGTAAGTGGTGGACTACTAGTAAGTGATTTCCTTTTTGGTTTTGGCAGTGAATGAAATGATAATGAAAATAATCTACCTTCATCGTCATCTTCATCATCTCCATCATCATCATCATCATCTTGTTCTTTCTTAGTTTTATTAATTTGTTTACTATCAGAATCAATACTACTCATATCACTATCTGAACCTTTACGTGATTTTTGTTGTTGTTGATTATTTTCGGGTAGTTCAGTTTGTAATGGTTTAAATGCTTGTATAACATTTTGTTGCAGTCTTTTTTGTTGATAAGATAATAATAATGGATTATTTGTTCTTTTCTTATTTAATGATCTTGCTCTATTTAAAGTTTCCATTGGTGAATTTCTTATATTAGTATTTGGTTCAATTTTTTCTTCAATTATATCCATACCATCAATATGTGATGATACATCACTTTGAGAATCTAATGATACATCAGAACCTGAAGATTTAACTCTACCAATTACAGATGATGGGAAATATGAATCTTTTGCATTATGAGCAACCATAACATGTTGAGGATTTGAATTTGAACGATTTCTTTGTAATTGTGTTATATATTTTGGTAAATCAACCAATGAACCTTCATTAGATGAATTAGGTGTTGTTCTAGAAAATGAAGCTAAATTAACTTGTGAATTAACTCTTGAATTTAATTTATGAATTGGAATTTCTGAAGTTGTAGAATATTTTAATTTCATTGGTTGAATATCATCATTACTTAAAATTTTTGATAAATCTATAACTGAATTTGATCTTGTTGGTGCTGAATTAGGTGATACTTCAGGACTTATTGGTTTAGCAGGATGATTTGTTATTCTAAAACCTTTTCTAAATACTTCATCATTTATAACTTTTTCAGCAAATTGTTGTTTAATTTCAAATTTTTTTTGATTTGGTACCCAATCTCTTGCTGCTGAACATAAATAATTATTTCTTATTGGTGCACCACCTTGATTTGATGCTGAAGTTGATTCAATTTTGAATGATGCACGAGGTTTATATTCTTCGGGTATTATAGGTTTTGGTGGTTCATTAACATCATCTTTTTTAATAAAATTTGTTTTATAATATACAACATCAGTTTCCAAATTTAATATTGAATCAATTTCTTCTCCATCTTCATCTTTTTTATCAACTATATCTAATGAATCTTTAACTAATTTCCAAGTATAATTTGATGGATCATCAATTTTAATTTCATCAAGTTCTGTTTCATCATTATTATTTTCTTTAATTATTCTTTTAGCTAAATTAATTTTAGCTTCAGGTATTTCTTCAAATATTGGATGATTTATGAAGTATGACATAAAATTTGTTATTGCATAACCATGAGAAACAATAATTATTATATCTTTATTTTTTATATAAGTTGGTTTATCATAAGTTGCTAATAATTTTTTAAAATAATCTTTACATCTTGCTTGATAATCTTTATAACTTAAATCTGGTCCATTATAATGACCTAAAGTAATAGTTGGTCTAAAATTTGAACAAGCACTTTTATTTTTTAAAGTTTTTAAATTTGGTGTATACATATTATAAGCATCATTTGAATCAATAAATGGAGGTTTAATAGACATTTTATCATGAACCCATTCACTTAATGCAAAATCACCCAATAATTGAAATCTAACTTTATAATTGGGATATAATTGTTGAAATTTTGATTTTAATTCTGTAATTAATATATCAGCAGTTTGACAACATCTTAAATAAGGACTAAAATGTATATAAACATTTTTTCTTTTCCCAGAATTATCATCATCTTCATCTTCAAATACAGTAGTTGAATCACATATATCATCAACAGTTGATTTTATTTGTTGTATGGCATTCGTTGATAAAGAAGGATCATAATCTTTATAATCAGGATATATTGGAGTGGCCAGTGGATCGTTCTTTAAAGCATGATCTATTCTTTCACCATGTCGTAAGAAATATAATTCAGCCATAATCTATATATATATAATCTATGAATGTTGTAAATAAATAAAAAATAAAAAATTTTTCGTTGATCTTCTTGTTTCTTTTATTTCTTTTATTCTTTATTACTCGTTATTATTGTTATTCTTATATTATATGACCATAATTTAGATAATTAGATAATATATGTAGTTAAATATATTTGATGATATTGGTTGTATTTGATATCTATCTAAATGGAAACAAAGGGATATTAAATAAAATGTATATATATCGAATTGGGGTGAGTGGAACAACAAACAAAAAAAAAAATATAAATAAAAATAAAAATATAAATAAAAAATATGTACTATGAAATGAAGATTAAATGCAATACTCTATTTGAAATGTATATGTTGTTAGTTTTGGATTTGGTGTTGATATAAGAAGAAGAATAAAGTGAACGAAGTTAAAAGAAATAGAAAATATATAGAGAATTTAAAAAGTTATGTTGATGAAATTTAATAATCTAAATTTTTTTATTATACTTTGAACTAAAAAAAATTTGTTGATGTAATCAATTTTGGTTATTTTTTTTTTTGTCCTTTTTTTCATTTTCATTTTCATTTTCATTTTCAATATTTCAATTTTGGGCTTTTTTGTTTTTATTTCATTTTTGTAACTTTTCAATCAAATTAATTTGGGTATTTTTAGAATACGTCTTAAATATAAGAATTTAATTTTATAGAGAAGTTATGTTATTCAAAAGAAATGAATTGGCGATGATACTACCATATGGCTATGGGTCGCAATTTAGTATTAAAATTTTAGTTTTAACCAAAAAAATAATATTAATAAAATCGTCAAAAAAAAAACCAAAAATACGTATATAGAGATATAATATAAGCAGATAATATCAATGAACCATTAAAGAAAACGGTATAAGTATTAGATTTTGGTAAAGATATCCAATCAATATAAACTGTAGATCGGTAGGAATTAAGCCCAAATATTGAAACTGTTGAAAATCTGTCAAAAATCATAAAAGAAAAATAAAAATAAAAATAATGAAACTAAAATAAAATAAAATAAAATAAAATTAAAAAAGAAATAAAATATAATAAAATCGAATCAAAACTAAACTAAACTAAAAAAAATAGAAATGAAGACTAAAAACTAAAAAAACAGCAACTGGTGATTTTAGATGAAAATCAACTAATTCATAAAGCCCTCTTGAATACATAAAATAGTAGTAGTTATCAAATCATATAATTTATTACTGTTCTGTTTCAAACGATTTTCCAATCACCAAAAAATAAAAAAAAAATGGACCCAGACCCAAAAAAAAAATATTCTTATGACGTCATATATAAACAACAAGAAAAAACCAAAAATAGTTAAACAATAACTTAACAACAATATACATCAATATTCTTTTCTTGGAACAAACCATAGAAAACTCTAAATTTATTTCCTCTGTATAATGTTAATGATTATATTGAGCATTGGTACAGTAATGAACTAATCAAGATTTTTTATTGTATGTATAAAACCACCTCCTTTCGTAAGTATAACTCAGGAACAAATTTTCATATAATACAATTTCAACTACGTATTATTGGTAAGACCGTCTTCTTATTACTACAGGTAAATGATCTGAATAATATCAAATTTCATAATCTTCAAATACTACAGATTAAATAAAAAAGAATATTTTTCCAATAATAAAATATTTATACAATCACAATATATACCAAATTTATCAACGGCTAAAAAAAAAAGACTAAATTCCTTTAGATTAAAAGATTCATATAATGGAAGTTTGAAAAACTTAGCAAAATTTTGCTTGGATGAATATGGTAGCATCTTCGTATTTTTTTATTATGAGAGAAGAAGAAAATATTCGGAATTATATCAACAAAGGAAATTATATATTAACAAAGGTTTTAAAAAATATGAAAAAGAAGTTGTTGTTTGTGATAAAAAAAAAAATTGGTTGTAAAAAAAAGAGAGTTTTTATACCTTATTAGAAAAATTATTTTTTTTAGAGTTAAAAAGATAATATAGTTTTAAACACACAGTTTACGAAATACAAGAAGTATCTTTAATAATCGTTTCTGCTTAAATTTAAAATTTAAAAATCAAATTACTCATCAATATTAATAAAACTATAAAATAAAAATTTATTCTATAAATCTCTACTCCTAAAAAAAAAATCATTAGTATCTAAAACGCTTCTGTCTATTTTTTTGCGGCCAAATTATGCCATGAATTTTATCTTTGTCGCCCCATAAATATTTCTATGTATTATAAAATAATTTTTTCAAAAGTTTTATAGTTCATTAAATATTTAATTCAGATATTTCTTTTATACAAAAATTATATTTATTTATTTATACTTATAGAGACTCTAGATAAAACTAGATTGGATTTTTTATATATATTGAGTTTTTCTATATAAAAAAAAAATTGTTGAATTGAAAATTAATTTACGATGTGTGTTATCTAAAAATTTAAATTTATCAATGGCCAACGGGCATCATTAATAATAATAATTTTGTCAAATAATTCTGGATGATTGTCATAAAAGTTCTTTTGTTTTTCTTTTAATGGTAAATTTTTAATTTGAATTCGTTTCAAATGAACTTTATCAACTAAATCTTTTAAATGATAAAAAATATCATCACTTTCTGATTCATTAATATAATATTCTAAATTTTTACATCTTTTAAAATTTAGTAATTTCAAATCTGTACATCTTGATAAATATATAAATTTTAAAGTTTTAGAAAGTAAACCACTTACAAATGAACAATCTGTAGTTGATAGTAATTCCAATTCTAAATTTGAATTTAATTGAACATTACTCTTTCTAATATATAATTCTTTTAATGACTTGGGTAATGTATTTAAATCTATTTCACCTGAATAATTTGTAAACTCAATACTTAATTTTATTAAATTATAAAATTTTAAAAAATTTTGAGATTTTGAAAAATTCTTCCTAGTGTTTTTATCTTCTTCATTTTTACAAACAAGTTTTAAGGATTTAATTGTTATTGGTAATTTAATTAATAATTTTTCAAAAATATTTGAAGAAATATAAATTTCAAGTTGTTCTAAATTTGTAGGAAATATAAATTCATCGTTTATTTCTTCAAGAAAACCACGATATTTCAATCTAATTGTTTTACATACCTCTGGAAATTTAATTCCTTTTGAAAGTTCTATTTTCAGTTTTATAGTAATATCAACCAAATTAGCAAAATTGATTAAATTTAAACTTTCC
The DNA here is from genome assembly GCA_030582535.1 of Insectozyma bohioensis. Lineage (NCBI taxonomy): Eukaryota > Fungi > Ascomycota > Pichiomycetes > Serinales > Debaryomycetaceae > Insectozyma > Insectozyma bohioensis. The sequence goes on along the minus strand of JAKTXL010000013.1, from coordinate 154,411 downwards.
ATTTTTTCAGGAAGATAAATATTCATATATTCTAAACTTTGCACGGGATAATTAAATTCAATTCCTTGTCCAAATGTTTTTAAAATTTTAATTTGTTGTGGTAAAATTAACTTGCTAGCATTCCAATCACTATTAATTTTTAAAATTTCTATTGTATTAGGAAGTTTCCAAGTTTCGTTTTTATCAGTTTCAAAAAACTCACCATTTGGAAGGTATAACTGATTAAAATTAACGTGATATAAAATAAGTTTAAGCAAGGATGAAGGAAATATTATTTTACTAATGATCAATTTGTGACCAAAATTTAATTCCAATATTTTGAGATTTTTAGGAACATGAAATGTAACCTGAACAAGATAGAAACCTTGTATCTTATCAATAAGTCCTTCCGTTACTATATCATTTATACGGGATCTTAGACATTCATTTAATGTAAGCTGTTTTAAACAACTCGGTAACATATTTGGATTTAATGCTGCTAGAATAAGATCTGATCTTCCCAGTAAATTTAAAATTGTAATATTTGTGTAGTTAAAGGAAGGAATTTGGTACACATATTCATCAATAGTTAATTCTTGAATATTTTTTGGCAATACAAAATGATTTTGCAAAAGATTTGTCAAATTTAATTTTTTTTGTATTTAAAAATGATGATAAATCAATCTCATATCTTGGGTCTGTCAATTCAACATTTTCATCATAATTGTAATAGTAATTACTAGCATTTCGAATGGCTAAACTTTCTAAATTAATTGGAAAATTTGGTTTAATTTGTTCACCATCAAATTCAGGTTCAATATAAATATAACAATCCAATGATTTTAACGATGAAGGTAAATTTGGAATATTATTCCTAAACAAATTTAATTTTGGAAGTTTTAGTTCTTTTAAATCTAATTTGCATACCATTTCAAAAAATCTTTTATCTAATATGATATCTTTCTTATATTTAAGTGTAGTAGTATTTTCAGGAATTTCATAGTTTAACTCTGAAATATCTAATAATTCTAAATTATCACATAAAGGTAATCTGGATAATAAATCAAATGGTAAATTTCTTGATAGAATGATTGTTCTTGGTACTTGTGGAACCAGTAATAATGTATCTAAATCTGATTCTTCTTTAAGAAAAAATTTATTTATATGTAAATATAAGTTATTTGAAAATATATTGATAAAGTCTGAAGATGTGAGAAACACTTTTCCTGATGTTTTATTAGAAACTTCATTATCTATTAATTCTTCAAATGTTTCAATTCCTGGATATGTATAACTGACAAGTTCAATATTCCTATAATAAAATTCCATTGTACATTTTCCAAATACTGGATCATCTAAAAACTTAGGAAGTTCAATTAATGGAATATAACTAAATATTATAGATAAGATCTCTTGTGGTAAATCAAAAATATTAGCCATTTGAATTTGGTGTGTTTAAAATAAAATGTGATAGATAATTAATTTTTTATTTTTTTTGCCGATTTTTATTCTAAATTTAGTATTTCTATATTCACTTTTACTCTAATTTGTTTCAAATATATATCTTTTAATAAATTCATACAAAAAAAATTACTCTGTTTTAGAATTTACGAAATGGTAGCGAGTTACTAATTTTGTCCATATAATATTGAATATGAAGAAATTCAAGATCGAACAAGTTCGAGTCGATTAAATAGTTCTATTATTGGTTTTAATATATAATTACTTCTGAATTTTATTCATATCTTCTTTTTAAATTTATAATTAATCAATTTTTGTTCTTTAAAAAAAAAATATTTAAGAGATATTTTGATAAAATTTTGAAGAATATTAAAAAAGACTAAAAAAAAAAAAGTATTTACATGAATAGATTAATTAAGAAATTTTGAAAATATTTAAATTCAAATATTTAAAGTAAAGATATTACAAAAAAATTCCAGATATTAAAATTAATAAAGAAAAAATAGATATATATATATTATAAATATTTATAAACAAATATAAATTAAATAATTCCAATTATTGAATAAAAATTCATACATTTGAAATTATAAAAAAAATAAAAAAATGATTCCAAAAATTAGTGATAAAATTGCATTAGAACATCTGCTTAAACAAATTAAACATTTACACAAAAAATCATAATACAAACAAGAACTAACTGAATTCATTTTGCTAAGATATTTTCTTAACAAAAATAAAAAAGGCCAATCAAGTAAAGTTTATTCAACTTTGAAATCTTATCCTTTGATTTTATATTATAAATAATATTAATCTTATGGATATAAATTATCTAAAGTTATGGAATATATGTATCCTGTAGTCACTTAAACAATTATAAATAACCCATGTTCAAAAAATTAAAAACAAAACAAGTCTGAACTTTTTTAAAACAAATTAGTTAAATATATATTAATACTAAACTATTTGGATATCATACCTTAAAAACAAAAAAATGGTTCTAAATTAAAAACAAAAAAGTGGTTCTAAGTCAAATGTATTAAAGAAGTGTTGTAACTAGTTTGATTGATTTTATAAAATTAATTTTCAAGGGAAATTTAGAAGGTTTATATACTGAGAAAAAATCAACCATATGTGTTATACATAATATATTATATTTTCAAACACGTAATTCAAAAAAGGGGTTGCAAAGTGCAATAAATAATAAAAATCCCTCAATAAAATAATAAATAATAAATAATATTAATAAATAAATATTAAGTTTTAGTATTGTATCTTGTTTTATGTTTATAAATTGTTTCATCATAATTTACAAGTAATAATGTAGTTGAAATGGCAATTCAATTCAATTCAATTCCACTCACATTCTGGATCACAATATTGGTAACTTTGATGACCAATCTTAATTCACTCTAGTAATAATTATTAGTATTCACTCTAATTTGTGTGTAATCTGTCAGATGTTTGATAATTACTAGTTTAAGTTGTAAATTAAACTTTATTATATACACTACTGGGTTGCAAAAAAACAAAAAAAATTTAAACTAAAAAGGTACTGAATTGAAAGAAGATCTGCAAGAAAAGAATCAATTGAATAATTCATGTAGAGTCTAATAAGTACCAAAAATAGGTATGGAGTAGCTTTAAATGTATAATTCATAAGTTAAATATTAAAAATTCTCAAAAAAAAAACCTAATTCCCATATCCATGGTATTACATATTCAAAATTTCCGATAACCAGGGTATATTTAAAATGTTCTTTTCCCGATAACAAAGGTGCAACTATATTTCTAACGTCTAAAAATCTGACAAAAATTGACAATATATTTTTATTTTATAGTTTTACAAAATAATTAATTCTAATAAATAACTAATATATTAAATTCATCAAGAACTATAAACATTTAAAAAAAAAAAAAAAGAAAAATACAAAAGAAAACTAAAACATAAAAAACTATTATTATTGATTAAATTAACTCATTCTAACATTTGTACCATTAAATAAAGATAAAGTTAAATGAGACATTTTTTTAGGAGGATATTCAGAATTTGGTTCTAATTCTAATTTATTAAATTGTTGAATTAATCTAACAATAACATAAGAAGCTTCAGTTAAAGCAAATTGTTGACCTAAACAAATTCTTGGACCACCATTAAATGGTACAAAAGCCCAACCAATTTTTTTCATATCTGGTTCAAACCATCTTTCTGGTCTAAAATCATTTGAATCTTTACCATAATGAGTTTGATCACGATGTAATGCATAAACTGAATATAAAATAGTTTGACCTTTTCTAACTAAAATTGGATCTTGACCTGTTGGTCCACCACCTCTTGGTAATGTTGTATCACGAGTTGGAATACGGAAATTAACTGGTACACTTGGATATAATCTTAAACATTCATTTAATACAGCTTTTAAATATTCACATTGTTTTAAACTTTCAAATGATATATCTTCAACTCTTGATTCTTCACCTAAACCAAATTTTAATTGAATTTCTTCTCTTAATTTATTATATATATGAGGATTTCTTGCTAATTCATAAAATACAAATGATAATAAACCAGCTGTTGTATCTCTACCAGCAACTAAAATATTTAATAATTGATCTCTTAAAACTTTTGGATCTCTAGTTTGTTTAACTAATTCATATAAAAATACATAACCTTGTTGTTTTTCTAATTCTTCATCTGATAAACGTAAAGCTTTATTAACAAAATGATCAGCAAATTTATGAACTTTTAAAGTAGCATCTCTAAATTTTTTTGAATTTAATAACCAATACATTTCTTGCATTGTAGATCTACTTGAAAGATAAGTTTGAGTAAAATTAAAAGCATCAGTAAATTCAGCTTTACCATCAAATTGATTTGAATCTTGAAACATACCAATTTTTTCATCTCTTAAACTTTCAACACTTTCACCAAATAAAAATTCAGTTGATGAATCAACAGTAAATCTAAAAAATAATTCTTGAATATCAAAATATTCACCTTTATTAATTTCAATTTGTTTAAAAAATATTTTCATATGAGGTTCTAATAATTTAACATGAGAAATTTGTTCTCTTGCAAATTGAGGTCTTAACATAGCTCTTGAATGTTTCCAACCTTGACCATCTAATGTAAAAATTCCATCACCTAATAAAGGAGCAAAATGAGCATGTCTTGTACCTAATGAAAAATCATTAAATTGAGTAGCTAATATAGCTTTAATATTTTCAGGATCTCTTGTACTAATAGTATTTCTCAGAAATATTCTAAATACAAATGTTGGAACTTTTTTATTTGGACAATTTTCTTCAAAACCTTTCATTGTAAATTCTAATAATTCACCTTTTGCTCTTTGTCTTAAAGCATATAAAGGAAAATAAAATCCAAAATATCCATCAGTACATCTATTATGAGTATAAGAAGCACCTAATTTTTTTCTTAAATATAATGCATAAAAATAATCTAATATATTATATATTATTAATAATGAAGGTAAAATTATATACCATTTTGTAATATAATGTTCAACGATTGGAGTTAAAGTATCAATATTGATAGATGGCATGGTATATTGATATAAAGAATAAATAAAATGAATAGAAAGATATTAAGGTTAAAACAAAAAAAACGGATTAAAAATAAATCAGACACATTTAGGATTATATTTATATCTTTAAATATTGGATGGTTATTTTTTTTATTTTATTTTTTCATATGATTATCTAAAATGTGAAAATTTCTTATTTCCTATGTTCAATTGCAATGTTCTCTCTCTTACCCCAATTTAGTTATTAAGGAAGACAGAGAAAAAAAGGGACGGAGTTTTAAAAATCAACAAGAAAAAATAAAATCATATTTTTCCATTTTTCTTCTGTTATTTTATTTTTCCATTTGATATTTAACAAACAAAGACAATATTCTTTGTCTACCTTCATCTACAGATCTTTTTATATATATGATGCATACTATATCTTCTATTTCTAAAGAATATGATTTCGGAAGGATATTTACACTTTTCTTGTTTTTATTCTTTGTCTCTACTACTACATATCGTTTGTTTCAAGTAAATCAATCAACGGATAGTAATTACCAATCTACTCCGAAAAAAAAAAAAAAGAATTTTACCCCTTCATACTTGAAATAAACCTTAATAACTAGGCTTACAACAAATGTTTCACTTAGATTTAGATTTAGATTAAGTTTTTACTTTCTTCTATATCTGTTTATTCTCTTACTGTCTATAACCACCAGTTTATAATACTGCAAAGTATAAAACTATTAAAACTAAACTTAAGAATAAAACACATAATTAATTATACAAACATCTGTCAATTATATAAAGGAGGGGAAAGACAATAATTAGAAAGTTAGTTCAATAATCTGTCACTAGTTATAAACGGTTACTATTGTATAATCTATTTAGTTTCCGCCATTCATTAATAAAATATTGTTAAAAATAACAACTTTAAATTTAAATAAAATACTGTGGAGAAACTGTAAAACTATATTCAATACTTTAAATATTATCATTAGATTAGATTAAATTAGTAGAAACTTGCATGTTGAAGAAATGTTAGTGTTCTGTGGGCAAAAAAAAAAATAAAAAAAAAATTAAAGATTTTTCACCGGATCTAACTTTTTTTCCTTTATCCTACAAATAACAAAAATTTAACATCATACATGCATGTACATAACTAAACAAACGTTTTCTTTTAAAATTTACATCATAGATGATTATAATGGTTCTATTTTACCTCAGAAGTTGTCTTTAATACCAATACTTACTTACTTACTTACTTACTTACTGCTCCACTTGGTCAGTTTTCATCCTCTTTCCGTTCATCATCACTGCCCCTCTATACATTTATCTCCTATGTAGAATATCCGGAAATAAAATTAAAGTATATATTATCAACTTAAAGATCAAGTTAACTTTTGTCAAACTTCTAGTTTCAAGAAACTTGGTTAAATAACCAGAACCAAAAAATAATCTTTATTAAGATTAGTTAATTGAAAGTATCCCTGCTATATTTTTCCGTTGTTTAGAATTGCGCCAGAAAAGAAAAAGAAAAACAAAACCCCACAAAAAAAATATATTAGGAGATTTTGCAACTAAAAAAAAAACAAAAATGAAAATTAAACTATCAACTGACTTCATTCATTACAATATCATTCCAGCTTAGATTTGTGATATTACAAATAAAACGTAATAAAATTTCAATGTTTTCTACCAGTTGTTAGTTTATTCTTAGATAAAATCTAATTTTTTTTTTCATAATAAATGTTTCTCGAAATTGTACAACTATATACTCTGAACATATACATATATTGAACAAGTAAAAAGAGTTCTTAAAAGAATTTAACATTATAAATGCTTTTAAACAATAGAACTGAGAGAAAATAACTAAACAGTTATTATTCAAACAAATAAAAACTTAATTTTTTGTATGTAATTATTTTTTTTTTTCAAACCATTAAAAATTTTTAAAAAGATAATTAAAATATGAGTTCATCGTTTTTTTTGATTCTTTAGTAATAGATAGTAATTATTAAATAACAAAATATCATTAAATATTAAAATTTGATTTAATTAATAAATTTTTAATAAATCTCTTTGTTTATTCTCGTTTAATTTTAAATTTTTTGCAACCCAATCCTGTATATAATATTTAATTGACAAACTTACACTTGAAACTCTACAAACAAACAGATTATACATAAATTAGAATAAATTACCAGTTATTAGCAGAATGAAATAGGAGTAGTGATAAAATTTGTTAACTTTACGATCCAGATATTGTATATGTTAATTGAATAGAATTGTCATTTCAACTACATTATTACTTTTATGTGCTATAAATAGAATCATGAAACAATTTACAAACATAAAATTAGAGATGATACTAACATTGAATTTTTGTATATTTGTTTATTATTAATAATTATTATTTTATTGAGGGATTTTTATTTATTTATTGCACTGTGCAACCCCCTTTTAGAATTACGTGTTTAAAACATAATATATTATGTATAACACATATGGTTATTTTTTTCTGACTATATAAACCTTCTAAATTTCCCTTAAAAATTAATTTTATAAATTCAAGCAAAAAATCTATTAACTCATTTTCTGAATTGTCAAATTTGAATCAAAAGATATGATATCCGGAACGGTTACTAATGATATATATTTAACTAAAATGTTTTAAAAAAGTTAAAACTTGTCTTTTTTTTTGTTTTTACAAGATATTATTATGTTTTAAACATGGGTTATTTATATATTTTTGAAGTAATTCCAGGATACATGTGTCATTATAAATATCCTTTAATAATTTATATCCATAAGATTTTAAATTAATTTTTTTTTTTTTAATTTAAATCGAGGATAAAATTTTAAGGTATGAATATGAATATATAATTCGGCAATAATTTATCGATTGACTTCTATTGTTTGTAAGTATGGGTTTGTGATATCCATTCAAGGTATTTTTGTATTAATCATAACTGACTATCTTATCATAATTTTAAATCCATGAGAAAAACCAATCTTGTTTAGAATTTTTTTATAAATAATTTCTCATATATTTGACAGACATTATAACTAATTTTTGGAACCATTTTTTTTTTTTTTTTTTGTATAATTTCAATTGTATGAATTTTTTTCAATAGTTGGAATTTCTTCAATTTTTCTAAATTATATAGTTATTTATAAATATTTATAAATATATAAATTCTTTGTTTATTAAATTTAATTTGTAGAACTTTTATTCAATAATTTTTTTTACTTTATTCTATTTTAAAAAGACAAAAATTTAGGTGATTAATGGACATCTTGATTTTCAAAAATATAAATACAGAGTGGTTGGTAATTCGCTACCATTTCGTAAATTCTGAAACTGAGTATTTTTTTTTTTCGTATAGATTTATTAAATATATGAAACAAATTAGAGTAAAAGTGAAAATAGATTTAATTATTATTTGATTACATTTTTTATGTATTGGGCTTTTTTATTGTATAATTTATTGTTTTCATAAATTTATGAATAGTAAAAATCAAAAAACAAAAAAAAAAAAATTATCTATCACATTATATTTCAAACACACCAAATTCAAATGGCTACTATTTTAGATTTACCACAAGAGATATTATCAATAATATTTAGTTATATCCCATTCTATAATATTTTTAAGTTTTTAGATGATCCAGTATTTGGAAAATGTGCAATGGAATTTTATTATAGGAATATTGAACTTGTCAGTTATACATATCCAGGAAGTGAAAAATTTGAAGAATCAATAGATAATGAAGTTTTTATTACAACATCGAGAAAAGTGTTTCTCACATCTTCAGAGTTTATTAATATATTTTCAAATAACAGAGATATAAGTATTAATAAATTAATTCTTCAAGAACAATCAGATTTAGAAATATTATTACTGATTCCACAAGTACCAAGAACAATCGTTATACCATGGGATTTACCATTTAATTTATTATCAATATTACCTTTAGGTGTTAGTTTAGAATTAATAGATATTTCAGAGTTAAACTATGATATTCCTGCAAATACTACTACACTTAAATATAAGAAAGATATCATATTAGATAAAAGATTTTTTGAAATGGTAGGCACATTAGATTTAAAAGAACTAAAACTTCCAAAATTAAATTTGTGTTGGAACAATATTCCAAATTTACCTTCATCGTTAAAATCATTGGATTGTTATATTAATATTGAACCTGAAAATGAAGGTGCAAAAATCAAACCAGATTTTCCAATTAATTTAGAAAGTTTAGCCATTCGAAATGCTAAAGATTATGATTACATTTCTTCCCCCGATGGAATTTTTGAATTTGCACGATATAGATATGAGGTTGATTTATCATCATTTTTAAATTTAAAAAAACTATATTTGAAAAATCTTTTGCATAATAATTTTGAATTACCAAAGCATATTCAAGAATTACATATTTATGAATTACTTAACCAAATCCCTTCCTTTAACTACACAAATATTACAATTTTAAATTTACTGGGAAGATCAGAAGTAATTCTAGAAGTTTTAAATCCAAATATGTTACCAAGTTGTTTAAAACAGCTCACTTTAAAGGAATGTGGAGACAGACTTTATTATACTACAGCAAGAACAGAAGGAATTATTGATATGAACGATGCTTTCCATCTTGTTATGGTCACATTTTATGTTCCAACAAATCTCGAAAGATTGGAATTAGATTTTCAAATTAATTATATTATTAGTAAAATAATATTTTCTTCATCCTTGCTCAAACTTATTTTAAATAACGTTAATTTTAATCAGATATACCTTCCAAATAATGAGTTTTTTGAACGTGATAATTTTGAAGCTTGGAAACTTCCTGATTCAATAGAAATTTTAGAAATGAGAGGTGGTTGGAATACTAGTAAGTTGATATTACCACAACAAATTAAAAATTTGAAAACATGTGGACAAGTAATTGAATTTAATTATCCTAATCAAAATTTAGAATATATGAATTATGATCTTCATGAAAAATTGGAAAGTTTAAATTTAATCAATTTTACTAATTTAGTTGATATAACTATACAACTGACAATAGAACTTTCAAAGGAAATTAAATTTCCAGAAATATGTAAAACAATTAGATTTAAATATCGTGGTTTTATTGAAGAAATAAAAGATGAATTTATATTTCCTACAAATTTAGAACAACTTGAAATTCCTATTTCTTCAAATATTTTTGAAAAATTATTAATTAAATTACCAATAACTATTAAAACCTTAAAAATTGTTTGTGCAAATAGACAAGATAAAAAAAATAGGAAGATTATTTCAAAATCTCAAAATTTTTTAAAATTTCATAATTTAGTAAGATTAAGTATCGTGTTTCAAATAAATAAAGGTGAAATAAATTTAAATTCATTACCCAAGTCATTAAAAGAATTATATATTACAATGAGTAATGTTCAATTAAATTCAAATTTAGAATTGGAATTATTATGTACTAAAAATTGTTCATTTGTGAGTGGTAAACTTGTTAAAACTTTAAAAGTAATATATTTATCAAGATGTACACATTTAAAATTACTAAATTTTAAAAATTGTAAAGTTTTAGAATTTTATTTTAATGAATCAGATAGTGATGATAATTTTTATCATTTAAAAGATTTAGTAGATAAAGTTCATTTAAAACAAATCAATATTCAAGAGAGTTCATTTCTACAACATAAGATAAAGAATAAGTATCCAGAATTATCTGATAAAATTAAGTGTGATAGATTGTTTCATTGGAAACATTTGAATTTTTAGAAAACACACTGTAAATTAATTTTCAATTCACCAATTTTTTTAGAAATTTTAAATAAAAAAAAACTCTATATAATAAATCCAATATATAAAAAAATCTAATTTTGTATATCTAATTTTTGTATATCATCAATTGTAGTTGTAAAATTCTCTAAAAGTCTAAAATTATAGATAAACATGATTTTAGTATCAAAGTAATATCTGAATATTTATTTAGTAAACTATTAAACTTCTTATAAAAATATATGTTCTATAATACGTAGAAATATTTGTGAGGCGACAAAAATAAAATTAATGGTATAATTTGGCCGCAAAAAAAAAAACCAGAAGCGTTTTTGATTTTTTTTAGTAGAGATTTGGGAATAAGTTTTTATTTCATAAGATTTGTTAGCATATTGGTGGATAATTTGATTTGAAAATTTTAGATATAAGCAGAAACGATTATTAAAGGTACTTCTTGTATTTCGTAAACTGTTTGTTCAAAATCTTTTGAATAAAATATTAAAATCTATAAATTATCTTTTGACTCTAAAAAAAATAATTTTTCTGATATGGAGATACAGGTATAAAAGTCTCTTTTTTTTTTTCACAACCAATTTTTTTTTTATCACAAACAACAACTTCTTTTTCATATTTTTTAAAATATCAATTAAATCATCAAATCAACATTATGAATCAAATCATCAATCCATAATATCATTATATCATGAATTTATCATATCATCAATTCATTAATTCAATTCATCATATCATCAATTCATCATATCATCAATTCATCATATCATCAATTCATCATATCATCAATTCATCATATCATCAATTCATCATATCATCAATTCATCATATCATCAATTCATCATATCATCAATTCATCATATCATCAATTCATCATATCATCAATTCATCTTATCATCAATTCATCTTATCATCAATTCATCATATCATCAACCACAATTTATTATTATCTTTAGTATGAGAATATTTTATCCTTCAATCCTCCTTTTTTCGATCTAGAGCAGCCACAAACATAATAATAATGTATTTATTTGTATTGTATTACAAGACACAGTTAGTAGGACAATTAACAAACTGAGAGATCTCAACGATCACAAAGATTCAATTTTGGTAATATTTTTAGAAGTCTTTTCTTCTTTTTCATCCCCTCCATTTTGTGAATAGAAAATATAAAACCCCAATCCCTTCCATGCTGTGAATAGAAAATATAAATCCCCAAAAGTATAGATGTTTGTACTAAACATTTTTAATAATTTGATAATATACTTTTAAAATGCTGTCGATATTTTGTTATTTACAAGTTAATGGTTACTTTGAATTATTAGAAAGATAGATATTTACTATCAACGTTGGATCATTAGGGTTATTTGGATATTTTAGACTGGAAGTTTCCCTGCAATTGTTGTTTTTTGATGCAATGATAAGCTGCTTATACTTTATTATTATTGTTTTTTTTTTAATTTCTCACCCTTTCGAGAAGTGATACTATATTTGATTACTATTGATATAATAATTAGATGAATTCAAATAAAGTTGTTGTTTATAAATAATTTTTGGAAATTTGTTTATTTAATTAAACAATTATTTTTACTTCTTTAAAAAAATTTAATGTATTAGAACTATGTTCAATATGTTAAATTTTCTAATTTAAATAATTTGAAAGTTTCTTTCATGATTATTTATTTTAGTTTTGTATGTATTTACTTTATTTTTATTTTTTTACATTATTAATACTAACATTCTAATTATATGAATAACAATAATAATTTCAGTTATTTAATTTATTTCATAATTAATTGGTTAATTTAATAGTACATTGGGCTTATAATAATATTAAAATTTCTTACAGGTCAAGCCAGATATATTAATTAATTTGAAATTTGCTACAATCATTATTTATTTAATTCTATTCTTACTTACATTGAGTTATTCCTATATTATAATTAATAAATATAGATTTATAGATACTGGAAATATACAAAACACCTTGGTTATCGGAAAGAATTTTAAATATACCCTGGTTCTCTATATTTTTTTAAGTTATTTAAATTTATCATAAATTAAAATACTATTACTATATTAATTTATTAAACTACTCTAAATTTTATATATCTACTATTCAACATCATCATTAATATTTTTAATTTCTTCATCACCAATTTTTTTTAAAATAATTTCACCATAAGGAGTTAATTTAATCAGATTTGAAACATCAATATCAAATATTGATTTATCTAATTGACCACCATATAATTTAATTAAATCTTTTGAAGATAAAAATTCAGATAAATCACCATGATTTAAAACTTGAAATTTTTTTAAAGTATCATTATTTATTATACCAATAGTTTTAAAAAATGTGAAAACCCAACCCATAATTAATGGTACATTAATAAAAAATTTAGTTGATAATAATTCAGGATAATTTAAACCAAAAATTTCTATAATTTCTTTTGTTGATTGTTTCATACCTGGATCTATTCTAAACATTGATACATTATTATAATCATGAATTTGACCAATTTTATTATTTTTTAAATCTGTAAAATTTATTAATTGTAATGATTTTTCCATTAATCCAATTCTCCATCTTAAAAATTGACTACCTGGTAATTCTTTATTATTTTCTGAATTATTACCAAATTTTTCAAATATTTTTTTTGGATTTTTTAAATTTCCATATAAATTCCATGTAATAATTTTTAAATTATCTTTATTTGTTGAAGAATTTGTAATTACTCCTAATTCATTTAATTCATCATTAAATTTTTCTTCAAATGCTGCATGTAATGGTTGAAATTCATTTCTCCAATTTAATGTATTTATTAATCTTTTTTTACTCAATTCTAAATCATAATTATCTGCAATTAAAAATTTTAATAAAATTTCATTTCTAATTGATTCTTCAACATATTCTTTATTAATTGAATTAATTCTATAACCAAATATTTCATCATATGATGAATTTTTTAAACTTTTTAAAATTTTAGGAATTTCTAATATAATAGTTTGTAATTTTTTAGCTTGTTCTGTTGTTAATTCAATTGTTTTAATAGTTGATTTAATATGATCAATTGATTCTTCAATATTAGAATCTTCTTCTTTTTCATTTGTCATTTTTGATTGTTGATGTATAATATTTATAGATAAAAAAGATAACTAAAATAAAAAAAATTTTTTTTTTTTTTGTTTGGTGTCTTGGTTTAGTGTGTGTTCTTTTTATGGTGTGGTTTTCACCATTTTAAATGCGTTATCACCGATACACGAGTCTTGTGAAAGTAGCGAAAGCGAAATTTTATAGGAAAAGGTAAAATCAAAACAATATATAAACACGTCCCTTTCTTTACTCCATTAAATGAATCATGAAAGAGAACAAATAATACAGGAAGCTCTAGAAGAGTTCAGAAATGGTCCTACTTTGAGTGTATCAAAAGTTAGTAAAAAATCAGGTATTCCTTGTAGTACACTTTTTGATAGAAATAAAGGTATAACTCAAAATTCAATTAAAGCTCATGAAAAAAACAACAAAGATTAAATTTAAAAGAAGAAGAAAAATTTAATAAATTTTATTAAACAAAAAAAAATGAAATAGGATATTTTAATAACTCAAATTCAAATTGAAAAAATCGTTGAAATTTTATTAAAAAATAAAAATGATTTAAAACCATTAGGTAAGAAATAGGTTAAAAAATTTTAAGATTCGATCAAATTTAGAAAATTCAAAAAAATTATTAAGAGGGAAACAAAAATCAGATTTTAAAAAATTTACAAATGATTAAATAATTGAACAATATAATATTAATAATAATAATAATAATAATAATAAATGATAAAATTATTAAAAAATATGATAAATATATTGAAAAAGTTTCTGAATCACCACCAAAAAATATACAAATATTAGGAGATGAAGCTATTGAAAATTGGTATAAATATCAATGGATAAAAAGTACAGAAATTGAAATTAAAGAATTAAAAAAGGAAACTAATGAAATTAAAGAAAAATCTAAATTTCTTAAAATTAATATAGAAAAATTAAAGTCACAATTTAATGAAATGAAATGAATGAATTCATACAAGAAAAAGAATAACTTGAAATAATCGATATAATAATAATATATAGAAATGAAAAATAAATACTTAAGTAGCTTTAAATATTAAATATTAAAATATCTATACCGGGGGTTGTATTATAAAATTCTTTCCGCCAACCAAGGTATTATGTGTTTGGTGTTTTTTTTTTTTTACATATATATTAACTATACTTATGGTATTATCTCTAAAAAACAATAGACTATGAACTAATTCTTTATTATTGACTCTCAATTGACACTCCCCAAAAAAAAAAATAATCAAATTTTTGAAGTTTTATACTTAATTCTTATTAAACAAAGAGACTATAGAAATTTTGAAATGTAAATTAAATTCTATTGTATATAATTCGAAGAAATAATAAATAAACTTAATCAAATATGATTTTAAGTTAGAAATAAGATTGATCTAATGTTTTATCTTATCAGTTTCATATTTTAATTTTTTTTTTATTTTTTTTTTTTTTTGCGCTTTTGAAAAAAAAGATAGTCGCGAAATTTCTATTTATATGACATTTAAATTATAAAGTCAAAAAAATTGATATAAAGTTTTAAAATATTGATTTCCAAAATCATAGAAGATATATATACCTTATAAAACTAATCAATTTATTTATTATCTAGAAACTATCAATATTTAGGAATAGCAACTTTTAATTTCTATTGTAATAGAAAAGGGTCGCAAAATATAACACTAAGTAAAAAATTTTATTTTTATTTTTATTTTTATTTTTGGCTTATTTTTGGTTTGTGATAGTCTTCGTAGTTAGATTAAGTAACAAAATGATTATTATTAGGATTATTTTTTAATAAGATTTTGTTGTATTATCAACGAATTATATAATAATGACAAACAAACAAACAAACAAAAAAAAAAAAAAAAATAAGAACTTAACTTGTAGATATCTGAAACTTTCGGTCAATCTGAATTCCGTCATGTCCTTAACAACAATTGGGAATTTGGTTATCATTCCAACAAAAATCACTCATCATTATTATAAATATGCCATCCCCACAAACCCATACATTATACATACATGAAGAGAAAGGGAAATAAGAATAGGACCCAAAATATATTATTGAAAATTTAGGTCTCTCGTATTATTATTTCCAATAATAGGGGCCAGCATACATCCTTTTTTATATGATGTCCTCTTTCTTTTCTTCTTCTTCCCCCCGCACAACGAACAAAAAACTAATGATGCGATTGAATTTTAAAAACATCTGATCAAGAAAAAATAGCTGAAACATTCTCTTTTTTAAAAAAGGTTATAAAACATTTATTTATAATAGTTAATAAGCAAAGAAAAAAAGAGAAACAAGTACTATTTTACAACGGTTTTAAAAAAAATTTAGTTTATTAGGTCCTTTCGTTTCTTTATTTCCCTTATTCTTTTTTTTTTTTGATTGTCAGGAAATAAAAAAGAAAAGAATTTCAAATATTATTATATAATTTATTATGTTTTATTGGCTGAAATGAAACATACATGAAGATATAAAGGATATTATGGGAAATATGTACAAATAATGTATCATCAAACCAATATAATTTTGATAAAAAAAGAAAGAGAGCCATTGGTATTATATATATATATATATGTATTATTTTTATGCTGTTACAGGGTTATGGTAGATTCGGGGAAAATAAGAAATTTAACACAAAACCAGCAAAAAAAAAAATTAGATTCAAAATATTTTTTTGACATTTTTGTGATGTGATGAAAAATTAAATTGAAATTGAAAATTGAAATTTGATAGATTTTTAATTCTAAAACAAAAAATGGCAAAATAAAATAAAATAAAATAAAATAATAAAATAAAATAATACTTATCTAAAATAATTTTAGATTATTATTTTTTATTTTAATTTTTTAATTTCTGATCATTAATAATATATAGTAAATGAATACTTTATTAAAATATACTTTTTTACTCCTATTAATCTAAAAGATCATCACGTCATAAAGCAAACTTTTACTAAAGCCAAGTTTTTTTTATTAACTGTACTTACTTACTTACTTGGATAGAGTTTAAAGATGAAGAAGTAAAAAAATATATATATATAAATATAAAGTATATTTAGAAAATGGACCAGAGTCAAATGGCCACATGCCCTGCGATTCGATTCGATTCTATTCGATTTGATATGATTTGATTGCTTTTCTTTTTCTACTTTTTTTCTTTTTTTTTTTATTGTCTTTTTTCCTTTCCCTTTTGTTGCCTTGTTCCAATACGTCCAACTACTTCTTTTAAAGACCCAGAAATTAAAATTCAAATTAAATATTTAACTAAATAGTTGAAAAAAAAAAATCCCGCCTTATAATCTAAAACTTATGTAATCAATAAACACAATAACA
This sequence comes from Insectozyma bohioensis, assembly GCA_030582535.1. Taxonomy (NCBI): domain Eukaryota; kingdom Fungi; phylum Ascomycota; class Pichiomycetes; order Serinales; family Debaryomycetaceae; genus Insectozyma; species Insectozyma bohioensis. The sequence continues at coordinate 137,201 of JAKTXL010000013.1, read as the reverse complement.
CAAGTACATACATGAGTTACTTACATACATACTTACGTATATAAAGTGGATACATGTAACAATAATATATCATTAATAAAGAAAAGTATTTGAATTACGGAATAATCTGATATCTTTCATACTTTTAATTAGACGAACGATCGACAATCCAAAAAAAAAAAAAAAAAAAAAATTAAAATTAAAATTAAATTACGGTTCCATAAAAATAAGCAACATTTCTATTTCTCTTATAGTGTGATAAACATATATCTAGAGTTGAGTTTATATGTAGATTGTTGAAAATTAAAAAAATACAAAAATGTAATGATACAACACAATTTAAAATTTTATTTTAAAGTTTTTGAAAGAAAGTTAAGTAAGTTACCCATATTATAATATTATTACATTATTGCTTTCTCTTTGTATTGTCTTTGTTTCTAAATAAAATTTAAAATTTAAAATTTTTGAATTTTTAGTTTCAAAAAATAAAATTTAGTTTTTTTTAAAAAAAAGGTATTGGTTAATAGTTTAGTAATTTAATTTAATTTAATTAGTTTTGTTAGAAAAGTTCCAAAAACTTGAAAAATAAAATAAAATAAAATAAAAAAAAATTAATTAAATTTAAATTTAAAATTAAAATTAAAATTGAAATTAAATTAAAAAAATTACAAAAGTAATTTTGTGTTTTTTAAGCCTTATCATATAATAATGTAATGTACAATATGATATAGTTAATAATGTAAATCAATATAACAACATATGCTGGAGTAAAAATAAAAATAGATAGACAAAGATAAACTTGACAACAGAAAATTAGAAGTAAGAAAATGGGGATGATGCTGGATGATGATCACAAGAAATACAAATGAAAGTATAAAGTATATTCACCTACTGCTAATAGTTTAGATTATAACAACCCCAAAACAAGAGAAGGTAAGTAATAAGTAATAAGTAATGAAATGGTTTTGGTTTTGGGATCGAAAGAATTGTTTGCAGAAAAAGAAAAGAAGAAAAAAAGAAAAAAAAGAAAAAGAAAAATTTCTTAGAGATTAAATTTCTTACATATAAAGACAGACTTATATAGTACTACTATATTACTACTATATTATATTATATTATATTATTCAATTATCATTTCATATTTTTTTCTTTTTTTCTTTTTTTCTTACTTTTCTTTTCTTTTCTAATTTTATATATTTTCATTTCATTTTCATTTTCATTTTTAGTTATTTTGTTAACTTTTTACTTTGGATAAAGAAAGAAAGAATCAAAGTTATATATATCAATATACTTTTAGCTTTTTTTACTTTTACTTTTATTTAATCAACGTTTCCCCACTACCATTCTCACCACTCCACCACCACTAATCATTAAACAACAACCATCAATCCAATAAATCATATCATATCAAATCAAATCAAATCAAATCAAATCAAATCATTACTATTCCTTATATAACTTATATACTTCTTATTCATCATGCATCATCATCGAAGTTTTAGTTTTGATAAATTAAAAAGTAAAGTATCTTCTCATAGACATCAATCAGACGCATCAATATTAGAATTAGTTTCAACAAATTCAAATACTAATAAAAATAGAAGACATAGTATTGATCATGATGATAATAATAAAAATTCAAGAAGTTTTACTCCTCCAAAAGAAACTTCAAGATTAAGATCATCTTCTTTATCTTTTGTTACTCATCATCATAATGATAAAGATAAAGATAAAAATAAAGATAAAGATATTCGAGATACTCGTTCAAGATCAAGATCAACTTCAAGAGTTCATGGACAAACTTTATCACCTTCATCATTATTTAAATCAAAAACAAAAGATTTAATTAAACAAGAAACTGCTCATATTATACTGAAAAAATTATCAAATATGTTACAAGATTTAGGTTTACAAAATCCTATCCCTTTAAAAACTTCAACTCAAGGTTCAATATCAAAAAATGTTAAAATTTATATTTCAAATACTAATGATTGTATATATTTACCTCCTGCTTCTTCTGCAAGTTCTACTTATGAAGATGTTGAAAATGGGGGTATAATACCTACTGAAGTTGATGATCAACAAGAAAATCAAAATATTTATCAAGGTTTAGAAAATTTCCCAATGTTTCAAAATAATTCTGAAGAAAATTCATCATCATTATCAACATCATCAATTACTAATTCAAATAATAATAATAATAATAATAATAATAATAATCTTTATTCAAAAATGACTTCATTTCATTCACCAAATTATTTATCTTCAAAAATTGATTCAGAACAACCTATACCTCATACTTTTGCAGTTATAATAGAATTAGTTAAAGATTCAACAACTATAAAAGATTTACAAATTAAATTTCAATCTTCAACTCAAATTTTATGGCCAACTGGTGATCCTTATAATAGAGCTCATGCAAAAGAAAAATTTAAAATTGGTTTAATGGAATGGAATACAAATTTATCTGATGCTGATTATTATATAAATAATTCAAATTCAAATGAAATTAAACTGAAAAAAATTGGTCCTGAAGATTTAGCTAAAAGAACTAGACAATATATTTTACTTAATCAAGAAGATTCAAAACGTTCTTCAAGTATTTCTTCAACAAATAATAATGATGATTCACCAAATTCTTCAACAAGTAATTTAACTGATAATTCATCTTCTGCTACTACTACTTCTTCTTCAAAAAATGATGATGTATATAAAGCTGGTCTTTATGTATTTTTATTACCAATATTATTACCTGAACATATTCCACCATCAATTGTATCTATAAATGGTACTTTAAATCATACATTACTGATTAATTTTAATAAAATTAGTGATAAATTAAATAGAAAATTAAAAGTTAATGCATCATATAATTTACCAATGGTTAGAACTCCACCAAATTTTGCAAATTCAATAGCTGATAAACCAATTTATGTTAATAGAGTTTGGAATGATGCTGTTCATTATATTATAACTTTTCCAAAAAAATATGTTGCTTTAGGTATTGAACATGTTATTAATGTTAAATTAGTACCATTAGTTAAAGATGTTGTTGTTAAAAGAGTTAAATTTAATGTATTAGAAAGAATTACTTATGTATCAAAAAATTTATCAAAAGAATATGATTATGATAGTGATGATCCATATTTTTTACATCCATCATCAAAAGAAAATAAAGTTCGTGAAAAAATTGTATCATTATGTGAATTAAAAACTAAAAATAAACAATCATCTTATGTATTTGGAGATCCTTATAAAGAAGAAGTTATTAAATGTCCTGATAATAATTTATTATTTTCATGTTATGAACCAGAAGATGAAATAGATCGAAAATCAAGAAAAAAATCAAAAGATACAAATCGTAAACAATCAATGATTGCTTCACCATTAGATATTAATATTGCATTACCATTTTTAACAACAAAAGCAGATAAATTAGTAATGTCATCATCAACTGAAGAAGATGAAGTATCACAACAACAACCAACATCAAGAAGAGCTTCAATAATAAGTGATGGATCAAATTCAAATGTTGCACCAAGTTCACCAATTATAGGAGCTTTAGAAACTAATTTAAGTAATGTTGATGAAATTGGTCCACATGAATTACCAAAACCAAATTCATCAGCTTATATAACTGATGATTTATCATCAAAACATAGTCCACCTGAAAATATTCAAAATGGTTATACATTAGTTTCAAGAGCTTTATATCCAGATTCAAATTATCGTCATATACAAATTAGTCATCGATTACAAGTTTGTTTTAGAATTTCAAAACCTGATCCAAAAGATGATTATAAAATGCATCATTATGAAGTTGTTGTTGATACACCTTTAATATTATTAAGTTCAAAATGTAATGATGGTTCAATTCAATTACCTAAATATGATGAATTAGATATTGATGAAAGTACAATAGATACTTCAAGTACAACAAATCCAATGTTTAGAACTCCAAATTTTAATAAAAATGGTATAACAATTAAACCATATGATGTTGAAGAAGATCATGGAGGTGAACAATTACCTTCATTTGAAGAAGCTACTTCATCACCTACATCTCCAGTAACTAGATCAATGTCAATTCCAGAAGATCCATTAAGTAGAATTCCTTCAATATCAATGGCTTCATTACCTACTGATCCAGCACCTGCTTATGAATCAAATCCAACATCACCCCAATCAGAACCACAAGAAGAAGAACAAGAAGAAGAAATAGTTGATGGTACTTCTTTAAATATAGATCAAATAGTAAGTAATAAAGTTGAAGATTCATCACCTAAAGTTGGTATAGAAAGAAGAGATTCAATTAGAGAAAGTTTATCACATTCATTTGCTAAATCAACAAATCAAAAATCAGTAGATACAAATAATAATAATGGTAGTACTTCATCATCATTAAATACAATTGGACAACATAGTAATAGTAATAATGAAATTAATGAAACAATAGATCGTACAAGTATAAGTGTTGAATCATCATCACAAAATTCAGAAACTTCAATAACATCAAGTAATGAAGAATATAATCAAACTCAAACAACACCACCATCTTCTGAAATACCTGATTCTACAAGTATGTCAAGTAGTAGTAATTTATCATCATCATCTGGAATAGAAGATAATGAAGAAGATGAATTAGATAATGAATTAGATGATGCTCGTAGAAATGTACAAAATTTATTACAACAACATGGTCAAAATGAACAAGCTATTGAAGATGATGATGATGAAGATGATGATGATGTAACATATGAAGATGAAGATGCAGATAAAGAAGAAAATGATGATGATGATGATGAAGAAGAAGAAGAAGAAGAAGATGTAGATGATTTAGGTAGTTTAATAACTCAAGATGAATTAAATGGTGGATTTGAACAAAGATTACCATTATTAAAACATTTAAGTACTGATACAATTAGAACTACAAATACTTTAAGAACTAATAATACTTCTTCAAATAATTCAAATGCAAGAATTTCAACTGATAATTTATCAATTTTAACAACTACTACAACAACTATTAATAATAATTTTCAAGATATTCAAAGAACTTATTTATAGAGGATATTTCAAAAAAAAAATTATTTTTATTTTTTATCAATAATAATAATAATAATATATATTTTTAATTCTTGTAATTATAATTGTAATTATAATAATAATAATAATATTTTTTTTTTTTTTTTATTTGCATTTTTCTACATCATCTATACAACAAAATAATAATAATAATAATAATAATAATATATTTTTTTTTATGTTTTTTTTTTAAAAAATAATGTGTCTATATTTTATTTATATTTATATTTTTAATTTTTTTTTTTTTTAAAAAATTTTATTTATTTTAAAAAATATCACCTGTATCTGCCAAATTATGATTTTTACGTTCTGGCCAATATTTCCCATTATATTCCCAAAACATATCACCAGTAATTGGATGTTTCTTTTTAGTAAACCAATTAGGTGTATAAGTTATATTTTGTTCTTCACGTTCTTTTCTTGCTTGTCTTTGTTTAACTTCAACTCTATGTTTTTCATCAGCTGCTCGATCATATAAACCTTCTTCCATATCTCTTTGATCTGGTCTTAATCTTGTATCTGTTGGTGCTAAATATTCTTTTAAATTATCATCAACACCATTTAAAGTAAGTGCAAATTGTGTTAAATTAAATGGTACTTTAGGTCTTGGAGTAACTTGCCAAACTAAAAATTTTAAACCTGATTGAGGATTATTTGAAATTTTTGATGTTGATTCATTAGTATCCATAATTGAATTTCTACGATTTGAATTTGAATTTTCAAGTTCTTTTTCATTAATTTTTTTTGCAACAATTTTTGAATTCCAATGTCCTCCCATTGCCCATTTTGGTTTACCATTTTTATCCAATGCTTGACCTGATAATTGATAAGCTGAAGAAGCTCTCCAACCTCTTTGTTTTAAATCAACTGTTATTATATCACCTGTTGTATGATTTTCAACAATCATTTTACCATAATTATCAACTGTTGGATTACCCAACATTATACCAACAACTGATGTATTAACTTTTTTCCAACTATATAATTCATGATCTGTTTTATTACCATTTTTATCAATTACTCCATTATCTGGTCTTATAACACAAAACATTTTACCTAAATGTTTAAAATCAAATGATCTACCATAAAATTTAGAATCAACTGCATTTTCTCCATAATAATCCCATTTTGGTGATTCTGCTCTACATGCACTAATTGGTGGATGATGACTAACTTGTTCAACAAATAATCTATAATTTTGATCTGGTCTTGAATATTCAAATGTTTCACCTAATAATGGATTAAAAGGTTTTGCAATTCTATCTATAGTTGAAGAATATTCTGTTGCAGCAAATGTTGCAACATAAATTAATCTTAATGTTGAATCATCATAAGTTGCTGCTGTATTTAATAAATTATTATATTCTACATCTTCTGCTAATCTTTGTAATAATGAAGTTGGTTCATTAAATGATACTGGTAATGTCATTCTTGTCATATCTTTACCAACCATTGATTTTAATATACCCCATAAACCAACTTTTGGTCTATTATCTTCATCCATTGATAATTTTTGTCTTGGTGGATTTTCATAACCTAAAAATGATCCTTCAATTTGTAATTGTTTATTAACTTCACGTTGAACTGAATTATATTCATCATTTTCAACTGGTTCAGTTTCTTTTATTGGTTCTTCTTGTTTTATTGATTCTTCAACTTTAGTTGCTTCTGATGGTATTTTAGTTAAATCATTTTCTTCTTTATTATGATGATTGATAGCAGCAGCAGTGCCTCCAACACTTGCTACAGCTACTCCAAGTCCAGCAGCAATATGAGTATTAGTATTAGATTCTTCAATAACTTCTTCAGGTCCAACTTCTTCATCTTCTATTTTTTTAGATGGGACTTGATCAATTTGACGGAAAAATTCTTCTTCTTCTTCTTCAAATTCATCTGCATCAAAAAATTCATCATCAGAATCTTCACCTAATAATTCATTTAATTCATCAGGTAATGCACCTGGCATATTTGAATTTGGAATTTGATCAATAGTATCTAATTTACCATCAACTTCTCTAATTTGATCTTCATCTGGTACTTCACTTAATATTTCACCATGATTTACACCAATTTGATTATTTTCTGCAATTGATCTTGCTTCTTTATTTGATGGGAATGGTGAAATTGTTCCTCCTGATCTAATACCTCCAGCATTACCAGATAAATATTTTTTCAATTGTTTTCTTTGACCTTGAAATTGAGCTAATTTAGTTTCACGTTCTTTAATTTCATTTTCTAATTGACGAATTGATTTTTCCCATAATTTATTAACTTCAAGTTGTCTTTCTAAATTTTTTCTTAATTTAAAATCTCTTGCATCAACACTTGTATTATATTTTAATATTAATTCATGAATTGATCTTAAAGTATTACTACCTACTGAACAAACTTCATTTTCTTTACCTTCATGAGTTGTATCTTTTAATACTTGATCAAATAAATCTAATAAACTTGATAATTCAACTTGTAATGATCTTCTTGTAGTTGCGATATGATCATTTAATTGACTAACGTCTACACTTATTTCAGTATCACTATCATAATCTTCAGGTTCTATTTCATCAGCATCATAATCAAAATTTTCATTATCAGTATCTCCATAACTAAATTGATCTTCAGTACTAAGTCTTTGATGAATTGGTGAACCTGGTGTTAAATGAATATTATTTTCACTATTACTTATTCCACTAATATTAGCAGCTGCATTTGGAGAACCAGCAGTTCCAGTTTCTTTAATATCTTTTAAACTATTTTTAAAAGTTGATGATCTTGATAAATCACCACCAGCTTCTTCAACTGAATCAAATGATCCTTGACTTGTATTACGTGAATGTTTCTTTCTTCCTGGAATTCTAAGACGACGTTTCTTTTTTTCTTCTTCTTCAACTACAACATTAGGAGTATTTGAAGTAGTTGATTGTTGTTCATCATTAGTTGAATTTTGAGTTCCTTGACGATTTCTCTTTTTAATATTATCTTTAGCAATAGTAATTGCATTTTGTAAAGTCCATACCCATCTATTAGTTTCAATTGGATGATTTGCTTTTAAATGCCATCTTAAACCATTTTTACCAAATATTTCAAATTTTAATTTTTCTGAAGAATCTAAATGTAAAGTTGCATAACCAAGATTTAATGATCCACGACATGAATTATTAGTATCATCTTGATTAGTATAATAAGATAAAATACCATGTTGATCCAATACAAAATATCTTAATTTATAACCAGATGCAAAATTAGTCCATTTACGTAAATAACCTTTATAAACTGGTGCATTACCTGTTTTAATAGCATTATTAGTAGTTGCAACTGGATCCATAATAGTTTGATCTTTTGATGCCAGTTTAATTAATTTTCTTAATGGTTCATTTTTTGAATTAACTAAATCAATTGGTAATTTACCACGTTTATCACGTTTAAAAGGATCACCACCATGTTTTAAAATCCAATCACACATAGCTAAATCATCTTTTTTAATAAATTCATGTAATACGGTATTACCAGTTTCTGGATCAGCACCATTAATATCTAATAATTCAGCAGCTCTTGGACTTAAAACTAATAAATTTTCTAAATTATTAAAATCTCTTTTACTAAAATATTGCCTCAAATCACAAGCTGATTTTTCGACATATTTTGCTCTTTCAAATTGCATTAATTGAGCAATATTTAAATCTTTACTAACTTCAACTGGTTGTTTTTTTTCTAAATTTACAATTGTATCATTAATTGTTGGTAACAGTAATAAATATTTAACAACATCTAATCTTGCAGCAGCTGCTGCTAAATGTAAAGGAGTATTACCTTGAATATCTTGAGCATTAATATCAATACCATATTTTTCAGAATTATTAATAAGATATTGTATTATAGATAATGATGCTACTTGAACAGCATAATGTAATATTGTTTCTTTTAATTGTATAATATCTTGAGTTTGTAAAGTTGCTTTACAACCATTTAATTCATTAATTATTGAATCAATTTTACTAGTATCTCCACTTCTTAAAGCATCTAATAATTTCAATCTTAATAAAGATGCACTCAATTGAGGTGAAGTTTCAGACATATTTTAAAATTTTTTGTCTTTATATATGAAATCTATTTAATGATGATGATGATTTGGGAGTGGGGTGGGGATATGGAAGTAAAAAAATGTCTAAATTTAAAGTTCTCAAAAGTTTTTGATCTATTTCAATCTTTTCTTTTCTCTAAGAATGTATGAAGATATGAGTATAGATAAATGTATACCAAGATTGAATAAGTTTTCAAATAATTGAGGATGTTAAGATGGAGGGGGGATGTTGATAAACCTCTGGAGATTCGATTAAAATGAGTTGAGTTGAGTTGAGTTGGTCTCCAAAATAAATTCAAAGAAAAAATGGTTAAGAAAAATTAAAATTAAAATTAAAATTAAAAAATAACAACAAAATTATCTAACCAACCAATTTCAAAAAACAGTAGAAAAAAAAAGAAAAAGCAAAAAAATAAAAAGGAAAAAAAAAGAAAAAAGAAAATTTTCTTATTATATAAAAATTATCAATTAGCCCAAATGTCATGTTTAATTGTAATTCGTAGAATCTACATAATATGTGTTATGTATAGAAGTATATGATCTATATCATCATGGGGTGTTAGAGTGTGGTTCATAAATACAACCCAAGAATTTTTGATATTAAATAAAGCAAAGCAGCATTCGGTTGTCATGGATTGTTGGTATATTTTTTAGTCAAATCTACTAAACTCTATTTCAAATGATTTTCCAATCTTTCGATTTTAACAATATATAAATTATTTAACACTTTCAACTTTTTTTGAGTCCAAGGTTTGAAAGCTTTAGCTTGTGGTTATCTATCTAGATTGTTTAATTTAATGAATTATGCAGAACAACAAAATGATAAATTGATTGCTTTGATTAATTGAATCATTTTCACACCATTATTTTTTGTGTGTTTTTTTTTTTTGCTTTTTTAGTATTTTTATTATTTTTTTGCAGTTAAAAATAATTGAATTGACGAAACTAATTGACAACAACAATAAAAGTATAAATATTATAGAACTTCTCTTATTTTTAGAACATCGTCACTGGAAAGTCAAACTCAACAAATTCAACTGTTTTAAAGTTGTAATAATTGAAATAAGATTTTTCATAATAATAATATAAATAATAAATAATAATAATTACACCAAAAAAAAAATTTTTTTCATGACCATTAACTATTACTACAATCTATGTATTATGTTATTACATGATTAGTTAATTTACATAAACTGGAGACGAATGATTTGATTGTTATATCGCTTAATATTTAAAATCATGGAGAAAATAGAAGTATTGACATGCTTTCTTTAATTGTATGACTTACGAAAAAGGGGTAAATAGATACGTCATAAATCGGGCTGTAAATAATTCCTTCGATTTTCTTTTTCCTCGCACGGTTACATTGATTTATTTCGTCGAAAGATTAATATACAAAAACAATCTAGTATATTAATCTTGTGTATCTTTTTGCCAAGGATTATAGATTTTTTTCATTCGTATCTTCAAACATGTTGTTGTTCCTTCCCAATTCATCAATTTAGTGGTATTCTTCTGAAAATTAATACAACAACCCCTAACCTTGGCCCTTAACAACAAAAGTTTTCTCACCACGTTGTTAAATTTCACCTAACTCTTTCTAACTAGTACATTGATTTATAATAAAAAATACTTATAGAATAAGGCTTTAAAAACTCAAATGTATTTGTTTCAATAATACAATAAATTATATAATAAACGAAAATCAGTTGCGAAAAAATATTACAATATTTCAGCGAAATATACTTAAAATTATTTTTTTTTGCCAGAACATAATAATATATATTTCAAAATAAATAAATTAAACAACTAATTAACAAAGACATAAAAAAATATTTACATATATAAACAAGAAATATTAAATTAAACAACTTTAAGATCTTGGACCAATTCAATTAATTCACTAGCAGAAACAGTTAAAACATTTTCTCTTAAATCTTTATTAATTCCACGAATGGCAAAATCGACAGCAATTTTACCAACATCACTAGCGTCAATTGGATAAGCTAATGGAGAAAACCAAGTACCTTGAATTAATCTACCAATTTTTTGACCAAATGAATTTCCATAACCATGAAATTCATCTCTTTCACCTAATAATACACCAGGTCTTAAAATTATAGTATAATCAAAATTTAATTTTTTAATATCTTCTTCTAATTCTCCTTTAGTTTTTAAATAAAGAAATGGTGAATTTGCATTAGCACCAGCACTACTAATTAATACAATTGTTTTAACACCATTTTCTTTAGCTGCTTTTGCATTATCATAATTAATACCATAATCAATTTCTTTAAATTTTTCAGCTGATCCAGCTTTTCCTCTAGTTGTACCAAATGATGAAATATATGCTTGAATTGGAGTTTTTAAATCTTTTATAATACTAGGCCATTTTGAACTATCTGAATCTTGAATTGATTCAATTTTATCAGTTTCTGAAAAATTTGGTTCACGTCTTGTGAGTGTTACTATTTTATCTATTTTTGATGATTCTTGTGCTGTTTTAATAATATTTTTACCAACTAATCCAGTTGATCCTAAAACAAAAATACTCATTATGGGAATTGATATATGTTTATTAAGTAGTTACTTGTATTTGTTATAAATAAAAGTGGTTTATTGAATGGCAAAAAAAAAGGAACGGATAATACAGCCTTTTATTTTTTTTTTTTAGTGTTTATTTTTTTCTCTTGTCTGACACTCCCCTTGTTTAGTTTTGCTGCTGTGGCGATTTCTATAGATTTCTTTTTTTATATATTACAAATCATTATTTGATCCAGAAATGTTTCATTAAATCTATTGACTATCTACAGACTAATTTTTATTTTATTTTCAATTGTGACTACCAGGTACTATTTTAAATGATAAAATATCATTTTTACCTTTATCAACAGTATCTTCTTCACCAACTCTTTTACCTCCAACACCTTCTATTGAAGCTATAGTTACATCACCCATAATTTTTCTTGCAACAAGTAGTACTGGAGTACCTCTTTTAACTAATATACAATCACGAAATACATAATCACCAGATCCACCAGTAAAAGTATGAATATTTCTAACTGGATAAACAGGTACTAAATCTAATAAATCAGCAGCTGCTTGTAATAATTGTACAACACCTGTTGAACCAAATCTAAATAATACTAAATCACGAATATTTTCAATTCTATTTTTTAATTTATCATCTAATGGTTTTAAATCAGGATCATCAGGTAAATCTTCTATAGTATCTATAAATTCAGTACCCAGATCATATTTAATATAATTTTGTGCTGATAATTTTCTTAAAAATACTTCTGTTATTGAAGATGTTAAAATAGCTTTCAGTTTTGGATACTTTAGTATAATTTTAGATACATTTTTATCAGCATCTGGATGATCCATTTTATTTAATGCTAAAACAGTTGGAAATTTAACTTCCATAAATGCTTTAACAACTTTTTCAATCATATCATTATCCCAATCTTGTAAAGGAGGTAAATCAGGTATTAAATCTAATGCTTTCCCAATCAATTGTTTATTAGCAACATAACCACCTAATTGTTGTCTTAAAGTTTCTAAAGTTGTTGATTTAGTTGCAACATGTCTTCTTACAACTGAACCCCATCTTTCTTTTAAATTACCTAAAATCCATCTAAAAATTTCATCTTGTAACCATTCAATATCATTTATTGGATCATAACCTCTAGTTGCTTTCCCTTCTGAATCAGTAGTACCACTAGCATCAACTATATGAATTAAACAATCAGCTTCAGTTAAATCACTTAAAAATTTATTACCTAAACCTCTACCTAAATGAGCATTTGGTACTAAACCAGCAACATCTAATAACATTATTGGTACACCACGTTTCCCATTTCTACAATATCCATAATTAGGTTTACATTTTGATTCTTTTTTAAATCTTGAACATGCACAATCAATTTCTAAATAACCTGTTGCTTTATTTGGATCAATTGTTGTAAATGGAAATGCACCAACTTTTGCATTTGCATCTGTTAATGAATTTAATGTAGTTGATTTCCCACTTGATGGTTTACCTACTAATCCAATCACTATTTCTCTTCCCATTTATTTTTCTTAATTTGTTGTTGAAATGATAGATATGGATATCAATTGAACTGAAAAAAAAAAAAAAAAATAGATAAACTTTTTTTCTTTTCGTGGTCGTATAGTTGAATAAATCTCTTCGCATCATAAGTTTTTTATATATGAAGAATATAGTTAACAAAAGAATAAATAAACCCAGTTAATAGAATTGGATTACATTTAAATAATTTTGCAACAAGTCAAGAATAACAAATGAATTTAGATAGATGAATTTACATTTTTCATTAATTAATTAATAAAATTTTACATTAAAATTAGTGAATTGAAAATTAATTTACGGTGTGTTATCTAGAATCTCAATTTCGGTATCTCCCAATTAGAAAGCATTTTCTCAACCTTAATTTTATCAGATAATTCTGGATAGTTAGGATGATTCTTTATATATTGTCGAAATAAAAAGTCTGGAATTATAATTTGTTTTAAATGAACTTTATCTACTAAATCTTTTAGATGATAAAAATTATCATCACTTTTCGAGTTATTAATATAATATTCTAAAATTTTACAATTTTTAAAATTTATTAATTTTAAACCTGTACAATATGATAAATATATTAATTTTAAAGTTTTAGAAAGTATACCATTTAGCATAAAACATAATACAATTATAACCCTATAATTTTAATATATAGTGTGCATCCAATATGGAAGTCTTGTCTCTGGTGCGACTAAATTGGCCACGCCTCGTTCAAATTTGGCCCCAGAAATATTGCCATAACTACTTAACACAGATACCAACTAATTATTAATATAAATATATAATTTCTTCATCAGGAATTGCATTAATGAACTGAATTAACATTCCAGTAGTCGTTATGTTATTAATTACCTTATTTTTCAATAAATCTATTTTATCCATGTGCGGGTTCGAACCACGTATTATGTGAAAACTTCCGAAAAAAAATTTAAGTATTGTAAGCACCTGCAGTTGCGCCAAATGTAAGAATTAGAAAATATTTCAAAATTTAGAATCAGGTCTTTCTGCGGGCCCATACCGCAACAAAATTTTAAATGAAACGGGCTTATGTAATTTTTGATATCAAGATTTTGCTGGCCACTTTTTACAGAATCCTGTTGGTAAAATCAAACAGGGTTCTGTTTTATTGTATTAGTGACCAGCAAAATACTTGCCAAAGGGGTCAGATTATGTTTAGAATAACCCAACCCTTTTTGTGGAAAAATATTTATACCTAATAAATTTTTCATACAAGTTTTTGAGTAGAAAATAATCCAATTTTAAGTACTATTTAATATGACTATTCATTTTATAATAATTATAATAGTTTGAATCATTAATGATACTAATATATATAGATATAATAGTGAATTGTTTATCATATTTCAAAAAAAATAGTTGTTGCGAAAATTGTAATGCAGACGTTTTAAATTGTAATGCAGATTTTTTTTTTTTTTTTGCAATTTTTTTTAAAAACTACAAACAATTCACTTTTTGTCATTCGTTAAATTTATCATTACAATTAGTTCCCGATTTAAATTATTATATTAATTATTCATATAGAGAAAGTTTAAAATGATTATTAATGTTTAGATACTGATTCATGTTTGAATTTTATCCTGATTCCCCTCCCCTCATTCTTAAATTTATTACTTAAGGTACTGTTATATCATAAATAGGTCAAATTATTACTAAAGTTTGGTCTTTATTTACTTGGAAGATTATATAGATTATATAATTTTATTCCACGTCCGGGTCGGTCTCTACATGACCTACCTATCTAAATGATCAACAAAAGGGTTTATTAATCCGGCCACAATTGAATGGTGGTTAGTAAAAGAACCGACTTTTGCAGCTCACAAATACAATTGAATCTTGATTCAATTTGAAACGGGGTCTTGTTTTGTGAACTAGCAAAATCGGTAAAACCCAAAAGAGCCCGACCCCGTTTCGTTCATTTTTTAAAAATTTCAAAAAGTTAAAAAAAATGGACCTCCTTAAAACGGGCTTATTATATGTTTGTTGGATACTACTGGAATTTCTCTTTCCAAATAAGTATTTAAAATGACATGTTGTAATACAAAAATATATTTTTCTTTTACTTTGAATTCTTGTTTTTAGAATTGTACACCATTTCCAGGAATATATATCTATAAAACTATATAATATTTAATTAATAAATATCACAAATATACCAAAACCGATTAATTCATTTAAATTAAATGTAAATTGTGTTCAAAAGTAAAAATTGATTTTAATTAATTAAAAAAATCACATGGTAGCATCAATTATAAGGAAGAAAAATGTAACTAGTGAGAAAAAAAGAAAGAAAAGAAAAGAAAAGAAAAAAAAAAATATACAGAGGCAAATTCAATTGAAATATTATGCAATACAATACAATACAATACAATATAAATATTTACAGTTATTTATTTAGACGGCAAAAAAAACACTAAGGTTGAAATGGTAAATAAAAACAGAGTTTACTTTAAATTAGTTTAATTATAATTAGAAGAAGTAAAATTACTGTTTCTGTTAATGGTAACAATTTGAAAAATAACAAAGTGTGTAATATATTAGATAATCCAAGTAATTTGTTATAGTATTAGAGTAGAGTAGAGTAGAGTAGAGTAAGGGTATCAAATAGTGTTGAATAGTTAAGTTAGTTGTAACAATTAAATTAAATTAAACAAAAAAAAAAGAAACTTAAAAAAAGTAAAAAAATTTGAAATTAGAAAAAAATCAAAAAATCAAAAAATCAGAAAACCAAAAAAATTTGGTTTAAAACAAATTCAAAATTTACATTCTTGTTCTTTATACATTTCCACTTTTCTTTCTTTCTTTCTTTCTTTCTTTCTTCTTTAAAGATTCATAATTTATTATCTATAATAATAGACTACTTTTGTATTCATCATACATCCATTTCATCCTATTACTTATATATTTATATTTTTAAATTTATATTAGATTTTATTTTATCATACCACTATTACTATATATATATATCAAATATATATCCACTCCCCAACTAGAGACCACAACTATAAATTCATATATTTATATTGGCAAATAAATTTCATTTCATTTCATTTCATTTCATTCCTTAGTACTTTTTTTTTTTATAACTTTTTTTATATATCCATAAATAACCCTTAAACTTTCAAGATGATGTCCGCTGGCTTTCAATGGGGTTTAACCAATAACAATCTTAACGATAATAATAATGACAACAACAACAATCAAAATAATCACAATATCAATAACAACAACAATCAGAATCATAATAATCATCAAAATATCAATAATATTTCATCTCATATATCTATACCACGATCATCATTATCACCATCCGATGTATTTACAACAACTTATAATCATACCACATCCAACACGACAACAACAACTAATAATAATAATGACGATAATAACTTACTTACGAAAAAAAGAAAAAGAAATGATGATGATGATATACAAACAACAACAACAACAACAACAACAATTAATACAAGAATACCTATAAAACTATCTACTTCATCATCATCATCACAATTTTCATCAACTAATTTTAAAAATAAAAAATCTAAAACTCCTAAAATTATTGGTCAACCATTACCTACAAATAGATTAATTGAATCATTAGATAAATTAAATTTACAAAAATTATTAAATAATTTAATTCAACAATATCCATTTTTATCAAATTCTATAAATGAAAATATTGAAAAACCTTCAATAATAAATTTATTAAATTTATTAAAAGATAAATTTAATTTAATTTTAAATCATTTACCTTATAAATGTGATATAGAAAGTGATTATTCATATTTAAGAATTAAAAATTATTTAAATGAATTTTTAAATTGTTTAAGTGATTTTATATTATCAATTTTACCACCTCAACAAACTTATAATTTAAATAATTTATTAATATTTATGAATGAAATAACTCAATTAATTTTTAATTTACCAAATTTTTCAAATATTGAATTTCAATATATTAAAAATTTAACTTTAGAACAATTATCAAATTCTTGGTTAATTATATTAAATAATCAAATTGAAATTGAAAATTGTAATAATAATAAAAAAAAAGATAATATTCAATTAAATTTTGAATCTTTATCAAATATTCAAGAATTTAATTTATTAAATAAATTTAAAAAATTTAATTCTTTATGTTTAAATTTAAATCAACAACAACATTTTCAAAAAATTATTGATTATTTATCAAATACTTTTGAACAATATGAATTAATTAAAAATAATCATCATCAACAACATAATGATCAACAAAATAATCATCATCTGACTGGTAATAGTTTAAGTGATTTAATAACTATAGATTATTCAAAATATTCTTTAACTAATAGTAGATAAATAAATAAATAAATAAATAAATAATTTTATATATATATATATTAGTTTTTACTTTTTTCTTTATATACACATATTTAATGCATCAATTGAATTAGAATTATTTGGATTTAATAATATACTTCTTTGAATATCTCTTAATTTTCCATTTTTTAATAAAGTTTCAGAATATTGTAAACTATTAACTTTTAAATCATTTAATTTAATAACTTGATTAGCCATTTTATTATTAATATTTGACCAAATATTATAATTAAAAGGAAATAAATAAGCATAACGTAACCAAATTTTATCTTCTTCATCACCTAATCTTTTATTAATTTCATTTAATAATTTTGGAATTTCTTGTTTTGAATCATTTAAAATTTCATTTAAATTTAAATTTAATAATTCTTCTTTTATAGGTTCTAAATATTCATTTAAATTATCAATTATTGATATTGCACCTAATGTTAAAACAATTAATAAATTTGAACCATTTTCTTCAATAAATGTAAATAATTGATCAATTGCTCCTTGTTTACTTTCTTTTGTACCATGAATATATAATACTTGAGAAATTAAATTAATTATTCTTGATGATTTATTATATTTATTTAATATAATTTTTAATTCTAATAAAGATTTTTGAAAATTATTTTTAAAAAAATAACTTAATCCCATTGTAATTCTAATTGATAATAAAAGTTCTTGATTTTCTTCATCTTCATCATCTTCGCCTAATAATTGTAATACCATTTCTGATTCTTCAATAGCTTTATCATATTCTCCTAATCCTAAATAAATTCTACCTAATTGACTTTTAATATTTGAAAATTTAATCATTATTAATTCATTTTCTGTTTCTTCATATTTTTTTTCATATATTGAACATAATTTATTTCCAATAATTATACCAGTTTCAAAATCTTTACATCTTTCAGCTATTGATAATGCTATAGTTAAACCATTTTCATCATCAGGATAATATTTTAAATATTGTTGCATTGCATAATTACTTATACCATATTCTTGTGCTGTTTCAATTATATAAGGATCTTGTCCTGATTTTTTATTAATTATTGATAATCCATATAAAAATTGTGCTAATGCTAATCTACCTTTTGATAATGTAAATGCATGTGTATAATAATTTGATGCTTTATCTTCATCACCTAAAATATCTGCTGCTACTGCATGTCCTAACCATGATTTTGCATCTTCTGGTGCTACAGATTGTGCTCTTAAAAAAGTTTCTTGTGATAATTCTGCATCTCCATATCTTAAAAATAATGCTGCTAAATTAACCCATATTTCAGAATCTTTAATTTCTAAACTTGTTGCTTTAATATAACAATGTTGTGAAATTTGTGGATTATTTGTAAAATATGCATTACCTAATCCAATCCAATATTGAGGATTATTATTTTCAATTTGAATTGCTTTTTTAAAATATATTATTGATGAATCTCTAATTTTTAAATTTGTATCATCATGTTGATAAAATTCTAATAATGATAAACCTAAATTATAATAAGCTGTTGATTTTAATAATTTACTTGGTTTTGTTGGTAAATTTTTAATTGCAGAAATTGATCCAAGAATAATAAATATATATAATCCATCAACTATTTTATTATCTTGAAATAATTTTTTACCATTTTCAAATGAAATTAATTCTTCTTTATCAATATCTTCAAATCCTTCTCCTCCTTCTAAATTTACATGATTAAAAATTTCAATTATATCATCTATTGGTACTTGATTTAAATGTTCTTGAATTTTAGTAAAAATTCTTAAACAATCTTGTAAACTTTTCCAAACTTTTTGTGATTCAACATTTAATAAAATTGATTGTTTTAAAAATTTTAAACCTTTTAAATTTGCATTTATACCTCTACCAAAAAATCCAGATTCAACAAATTTTTTAGCATTTTCAATATTAGCTTCATAAATTGAACTAATAATACATTCTTCATTAGGTTGAAGTTCTAATGCTTCATATAAATAAGTTAATCCTTGATTAAATTCTTTCATTTCACAAGTTACAACTCCCAACATATATTTAACAACCCATGATACTTCTTCTTTCATAGTTAATGCATGTTGAAAAACTTTTGCTGCTGCTTCAAATCTACCACAATTATAATATGCTTCACCTAAACCTACCCAACATTCAAAATCATTAGAATTTAATCTTAAAGCATTTTGAAACCATTCAACTGCTTTTGCATCATCTTGAATATTTAATGCTGCTGATCCTAAAACTCTATAAGGCCATGAAGAATCTTCAGTACTTCTCATTATTACTCTTCTTGATGTTTCATTAGTAACAATACGTTTAGCTAATACTTGTGCAACTTCCCATTCATTTTTAGATGTAGCATAATCAACTAAATATCTAGCTGCAGTAATTTCATTAATATCTAAATCAAATGCTTTATAAAAACATTTTTGTGCACGGTCAATATCTCCATAATAATCTTGAAAAAGTATACCTAATAAAGTATATGATGGTGCATAAATATCAGAATCTTTTAATGATTCAATTAAATGTTGATAACATTTATCATAATTTTTTTCTAAATAATAACTTTTAGCTATTCTCCAATTTGCAATAGCTTTAATTTCTCTATTATGTAAATCTCCAATACCTGAAATTTTTATTAAAAATTTTTCTAACCCTTCTCTACCAAGTTCATAATCTCCTAATTTAATTAAACACCAATAATATTCAGATTTAGCTTCAAGATTATCTGGATGTTCTTCAACTACTCCTTCTAATAAAATTTTAGCTTCTACTAATTCACCTCTTTCAACAAATATTAATCCTTTACCAACTTTTGCTCTAATATTATCTTTATTTGTTTCTAAAATTTTATCATAAAGTTGTATAGCACGATTATAATTTTTTGGTGCTTCATAATATGTATATACAATAGCTAAAGAACATAAGAAATCTTCTTTAGTATTTTTTAAATCAATTCCAAATGTTCTTTGAATATCTGCTAATAATTTAATACCATCTCGACATCTTTCTGATGCAGTACTATATTCACGTAAATGAATATAAAAATTAACAATAATTCTACAAGCTAAAACTGAATTTTTAGCTTTATTATAACCTTGTAAAATTAAATCTAATACTTCATCTTGTGGTAAATAAAGATCTGAATCTTGTTCTTGTTCATTATCATCAGCCATTTCTTGTAATACTTTAGCTTCTTCATCATTTTCAATTTCAAGTTTTTTAATAGTTTTCTTCTTTTGTTTATTTAAAGTCTCATCATTATTATTTCTTAATCCTTTTACAATTTTTTCTTTATTATAAGGAGATATATTACTCATTACAAATGCAAATAATATTAATCCTAAACCTTCATTTTGAAAATATTTTAAATACGTTATAATTTTATCTTCATCTAAATCATTAATTGTTTTACAATCATTCCAATCAAAATATAAATTCCAACAAAATAAACTATGAGTATCAACTAAAATCATATCATCAACCATAATTTTAATATCTTCATATAATTCTTTTTTATTAGGACTAATTTTTAATAATTCATATTTAAATTTTAAAAATTTTTCTTCATATTTTCTTCTTAATTCATCATCATTACAAATATTTAAAAATTCTTCATATAATTTTTGAATTATTTCATCTTTATAAAATGAATAAGCAAAATCATCTAATTTTGATTTTTGATCAAGTGTCATTGATCTTCCATATTTAACTCTTTCTTTAGAAACTGCACCAACACATTCTTTTTCAATTTTATTTTGTTTAAAATCTAATAATTTTTTAACTGTTAATTCTGGTGATTCAATTGATGAACCAATTAAATTTCCCAATTCAGTACTTGGTAATATTGATTGTAAATAATATTCATATAATGCATCATTACTTTTAACTTTATTAAATTCTAAATAATTTTTCAAATCTCTTAAAGTTTCAGATATTGAAATACCTTGATCAATTAATAATTTAACTAAATTTGTTAAAACTTTAAAAAATAATTGATAATCATCTAAACTTTTAACAATTTGAAAATAACCTTTCCAAGCTAATAAATTATCAGGTTCTATTGTGGTTGCTTTTTGAAATGAAGTTATTGCCTTTGGTATATTTCTTTTCAATTGATAAGCTTTACCTTGGAAAACATAGGCAAAATAATTTTTTGAATCTTCATCAAGTATTTGTTGAGAAAGATCTAATGCTGAATCAGGATCATTATCTTCAAGATAAGACTTTGCTTGTTTCAATAATTTTTTCACCGACGACATTATTTAATCTTATATAATGTTGACTTTTGTTGAATTGAATTTTGATGCAATGGTGTGGGCCAGTTTTTTTTTTCGATCTATTTTTTTTTCCTCTTTTCTACAGTTCTCGTTGCTTCTTCAAATCAGTTATGTGTGTATATGTTTTTTTTTTTTATTTTTTTGCAACACAAATTTAACGCCCAATTCAAATCATGAATTACAATAAAATTGATGAATATGCTACTGCTATAATTCATTGGTTATCTGAATTTCAACATAGTCCAGTCACTTCTCAATTTACACCAAAAGATTTAATGAGTACAAGTGTTTTATATAATATTTTTCAATTACTATTTAAACAAGAAAAACATATACATGATCTACCGACTATGGAATCAAATAATCCTATATTTGATGATTCATTAAATGTAACAAATGAAATAATGTTACAAATTGATATTATTGAACAAATGTTATATTCACATTTAAAAAATTGTTTTGATTTAAATAATGTTCCTCATTTAAACTTATATAAATTAATTATTTATAGAGATTATGAACAATTAAAATATTTATGTCAAATTTTATTTAGTATTGGAACTTTTACTTCAAAATTGGCAACTCATGGGTTATCATATTATGAATTTTTAACTGAAGAAGATAAATTACTTATAGATGATTATAAAATATCAACTAAAAATAAAAATAAGAATCCAGAAGTTAAAGAGTTAAATAATGGTGGTACATTTATAGATCCTTTAAATTCAAATAATTCAGAGTATGCGATAATTAATTCAGCTAATTTAGCTAGTGATAATAATAGTTATTTTCTTATCCAAGAAGATGATTTTGATGCTGAAGTTTGGGAAAATCGTGTAAATGATGATGTATGTTACGAATTATGTGTATATTATGAAATAGGTAAATATGAATCTACTTAAATCTGGATAATGCTGAAGATAATTTATCTTCTTCTTCAGGTATACCTTGATTTAATTTATGTCTTCTTTGACGTGCTTCTTTTTCATTTTTCAAATTCTTTTCAACTCTTAATTTTCTTTGATCTATAACATTTTGTGTCTTTTTTCTTAAATGTCTTCTTAATGCTGAATTTTTACCTTTAACTTCTGGTTTTATAGCCATTTTATTATTTTCTTCATTTGTTTGTTCATCATCTAAAGTATTTATTTCACCTGGTTTCAATCTTATAGTTTTTGCACGTTTATCAACAGTACCAATAATATTTGGATCAAGAGCAATTGAATCTGAAGGTAATTTATTAAGTAATGATTTAACTTCTTGTTGTTGTCTTTGTTTAACACTTTCATATGGATTCAATTCAAGAGCATCATAATTAGCTTCACCTGATCCAGGAACAATTATAGAACTAAAACCTTGTTGATGACCAATACCTAAAATATCTTCAAATGGAACAAATTTAACTTTATCAACTTTTGAACCAGGTAATAAATGATTCATATATGGATCACCTTGATGTTTACCTTTAAACATATCTTTCCATATAGTAACATGTGGACCCCAACCAACAGATAATAATCCATTATCAGATATATCTAATGAAGTAGCTGGTGTTTGTGTATAATATGAATCAATTTCTTTAAATTTCCTTATATCCCATATTTTTAAAGTTTTATCAGCACCACTTACAGCCATATATTTACCTTCTCTATCTATTGCTAAATCTCTTACAGGACCACGGCATGATTGTAATTTAACTAATGGTTCAGGTGAATTAGGTGACCATAATGAAACAGTACCATTACCATGACCTAGATGCATTATAGCATTCCAAGGATTTTGTTTCATTGCTTGTGTTGGTCCCAATTTAGTTCTCATCTCACTTATTAATTGACCAGTTGATACATCATGATATTTAAGAAAACCAGTATTACCTGCACTTACTAAAAGAAAATGATATGGTAAAAAATCTAATAAAGTAGCTTCGATATGTTGTTTTAATCTATGTAATTCAATTCCTTGTTTATCATAAATAAAAGTATATTTTTTTTGAGCAACAGCAAAATATTGATCATTATGTAAATATTTAACTGCATTAACTGTTTCATTTAAATGTAATTCACAATCTAAATTCCCAGTTCTCCAATCTATTGATGCAACATGTCCTTTTTTACCTCCTAATAACAATTCACGACCATTTCTTGAATAATCTATTTGATAAGGACCAAATTCAGGTAATTTTAATTCAAATTTTTTATTGGCAGTACTTTTATCTACTGCATTTGCTATATCATCTTGTTTAAATTTAAAAGTTTTTTCCATAGGACCATCAGCTTCTAAAAACCCTGCTTCTTCTTGTAATAATAATTCAGTTCCCGCAGCTGATTGTACGGCTTCTTTATATTGTTGATCAATTCTATGTAATTTTGAATTTAATTTTTTATCTTTTGAATGTCTTTTAATTTTTTTATAAGGACCATCTCTTTCATATTTAGATGTCCCTTCTCTCTCTATAGAGCCCATTTTCCCTGTTAATGCCATGATTGTTTGTGAAAGATAAAATGGTTGTGTTTGGTGGTGATAAATAAAAATAAATTTGATATTAGAAGATCATCGCAGTTGAATTAGGACTGAAAAAAAAAAAAAAAAAAATTAAAAAATCAAATGTTAGTGCATACAAGGGCTGCATAACCAATGAATTAAAAAAAAAAAAAAGAAAAGCTCCAATAGAAGAAAAAAACTTATCATAGTTAAGTTAACATCATCAGTTGGAAAGATCATAAGTTACTATATATTCAATTCAATTCTTCTTCTTTTTTTATCATTTTTTTCATTCAATTGTCTAAATCAAAATGAATTTTCAACGTACGGTTTTCAGACAAATACAATTGAATTCTAAAAATTTCTCAAGAGGTTTTAAAACTGCTAAAAAACCATTGAAATCAAGTATTATTCCTGGTCCAATTGCTTTAATTGGTGGTTTGACAATTGCAGCCATAGGTGGTTATTATTTATTTGATGCAAGATCTGCAGTTCATGAATATATTTTATGTCCTTTAATTAGAAATTTAACTAATGCTGAACAAGGTCATAAATTAGGAATACTTTTAATGAAATATGGATTAACACCAAGATTATTAGATGATGGTTTAAATGATCAATCTGATGTTTTAGGTGTTCAAGTATTTGGTAAAACTTTAAAAAATCCAATTGGTTTAGCTGCTGGTTTAGATAAAGATGGTGAAGCAATTGAATCTTTATTTAATTGTGGATTTTCATACGTTGAAATTGGATCAATTACACCTGAACCTCAACCAGGTAATCCACAACCAAGATTTTTTAGATTACCAAGAGATAATGCTGTTATTAATAGATATGGATTTAATTCTACAGGACATTTTAATGTTTTAGCTACTTTAAAAGTAAGATTTAATAAATTATATACTAAATTCCAATCTCAACATTCATCTGAACAACATCCATTTTCAAATGCTTTTCAAGAAGGTAAATTATTAGGTATTAATTTAGGTAAAAATAAATTTGGTGATGAAATTAAAGATTATGTTAAAGGTGTAGAAAGATTAGGTCCTTATGCTGATGTTTTAGTTATTAATGTTTCTTCACCAAATACTCCAGGTTTAAGAGATTTACAAAATGAAGCTAAATTAACAAATTTATTAACTACTGTAGTTAAAACAAGAAATGAATTAAAACAAAATTTATTAGGTACTAAACCTCCAGTATTAGTTAAAGTTGCACCAGATTTAACTGAACCAGAAATTGAATCCATTGCAAATTCTGCTAAACAAGCTAAAGTTGATGGTATTATTATTTCAAATACAACTATTCAAAGACCAGTAGATAAATTATTAACTACTGATTCAGAATTAATTAATCAAGCTGGGGGATTATCAGGTAAACCATTAAAACCTTTATCATTAAAAGCATTAAGAACTTTAAGAAAATATACTAAAGATTCCAATTTGGTGTTAGTTGGATGTGGTGGTATTTCTAATGGTAAAGATGCTTTAGAATTTGGTAAAGCTGGTGCCACTTTTATTGAATTATATACTGCTTTTGCATATAAAGGACCAGGATTAGTTGGTAAAATTAGAGATGAATTAGCTGAAGAATTAAGAAAAGAAGGTAAAACATGGCAACAAATTATTGGTCAAGACGACAAATAAATAAGCGATACACTTGGTAGTGCAAATTAATTGTACATTTTTTTTTTTTTTCTGCGTCTCAAACTGTAAACAAAAAAGTACGGGTTATTTTGATTTTCAATTTAAATTTATATATATAAAATATATACATTATTACTATTTCTTATATCAAATCATGTCATCATCTAGACCTACAACTCCCGGTGCTAGACGTACAAGTAGACGTCAGCTGAATCGATCATCTGGTGTACATTTATCAAGTATGTCACCAAAAATTCATCATTATCCAATAGATGAAAGTAATTTACCAATGGATTCTGAAAATATAGTTAATAAATTTAAGAATATTGCTAGATCATTAGAAGATCTTGATATTAATATGACAGATTTATCACAAATTCATGAAGCTATATCTAGTCAATTTAATGAATCATTTTCAAGTTTTTTATATGGTTTAAATATTATTTTATGGTGTGTTGATTTTCCTGGACAACCAACACCAAGTAGATGTAAATCTTTATTTAATAAAAGTGAAAAAGAAGATACTTTAGAAAAATTAAGAAAACGAATAGAAGATGCTGAAAATAATAATAGACGATTAAAATTAAGTTTAGCTCAAGAACAAACTAATAATCAAATTAAAAATATTAAAGATAATAATAAATCAATTCCTAGAACAAATAATAAACTAAAGAGAGTAAATATTAAAGAAAATCATATAAATTCTGATAATTCTATTACTAGTGAAGGTTCATTTATAACTCAACCATCTAGACCACCAGTTTCATTATCACATCAACGTTCAAGAATTCCTCAACCTAAAACAATTGCTCCAATGACAGATAGATCAAGTATACCTAGTATTAGTAGTAATCAAACTCCTAATTTAAATCAACCACCAAGATATATGCGTGGATTATTTGATGGAACTAATACATCCAATACAGGTTATGATAATAGAAGACAAAGGTATCAACCCAAGAAACCAAGTAGTTTAGCTAATAGACCACCATTTAGATAAGTAAATATCTTTATTCACCATGTATAAGTTTCAATTTTAATTCATAAATTACTTGTTCAACAGATTTATTTTGTTGTGAAGCTATAATTAATAAATAATCTCTATTTTCGATTGAATTCATTATAATTTGTCTTCGTAATTGTTCTTGATAATTTATTGGTATTGATTCAGTAGATGCTAATATGTCATCATTTGAAGTGTTTTTAATGGTGGATGAATTAGTATTATTATCTGTAGTTGATTCCATACGATAAAAAGTGAGGGCCAAATATTTCGTAATTTTTTTTTTTTAATTTTTTTCTTCCAGTATTTTTCAACTCTTTGAATTTTTTTTTTTTTTTAACACCTAACTCTATATAACCAAAGATTGAAAAATGTCAGAACCAATTGAAACTCCAAAGGAGTTAACAGCTGCTGAAAAGCAACGAATTCTTAGGGAAAGAAGACAAGCAAAAATGGCTAAAGGAAAAGCAACAGATAGATTAAATAATATTTTAACTCAAGGTTCATCAGTAAAATCATCAACAGTTACATCAGTATTAGATAAAGAAGACAAACAAATACCAACTACTTCATCAACAACTTCATCAACTAGTGCTACCGCAACTGGAAGTTTTTCTCATGATGATGATCCAGATCATCAAGATATTTCAACAATAACAACTCAACCAACACCACCACCAATTGGTGCTGATCCTCAAGATATTGATGCAATTTTTAATAAAATTTTACAACAACAACAAACTGAACATGCAGGTGATTTGAATAATAATGATCCAATGAATCAATTTATGAAAATGTTTGGAGATCAAAGTCCATTTGGTGGATTAGATCAACAAGGTGGTGCATTTGGTGGTGGGGATCAACAATCAAATCCTTTTCAACCTCAAAATCCTGAAGAATTAAAATATCAACAAGATTTACAAAAATATCAAATTTATCAACAAAAATTATGGAAATTTAGATTTTTAATAATTAGATTATTTGCAGTTTTAATAAATTTTTTTT
This sequence comes from Insectozyma bohioensis, assembly GCA_030582535.1. Taxonomy (NCBI): domain Eukaryota; kingdom Fungi; phylum Ascomycota; class Pichiomycetes; order Serinales; family Debaryomycetaceae; genus Insectozyma; species Insectozyma bohioensis. The sequence goes on along the minus strand of JAKTXL010000013.1, from coordinate 109,191 downwards.
ATCATTTTATTAATATTCCAAGTTTTAAAACTTCAAATTATATAAATGTTCGTGAATTAACTACTGAACAATTACATCCACAAACTGGTCAATTTATTACATGGTTTTCTACTATAGAAGTTATTATAATTGCAAGTTATTATATAGTAAATCAAAAATTAGGTTTATTTCATGTTGCAAATCAAAATAATTTTATTTTACTGCTTATTTCAAAAGGTGCTATGTTTGTACCTCAATTAAGACGATATGAAACTATATTAGCTAGATTATTAGGTTATTATGATTTACTTGGTATTATATTAGGTGATTTATCATTAGTTGTTGTATTGTTTGGTTTACTTAGTTTTGTAAATTAAATTAAAAGGGTATATACAAGTTATAAATATATATATTTCTATACATGTTTCTTCTTCATATCTTTTCTTTTAGCAGCTAAAAGTTTATCAGCAGACAGATATCTCTTTGTTTTCCAAGCTGAATAAATTAATAAACCTGTACTTGCAATAGATACACCAAACCAAGTAATTAAATATTGTAAATGATTATTTGAGAATTTTATAAATGGTTTAGCAGCAATTGGTACACCTTCATTAATAAATTCAAATTCTTGAAATTGTAAAGTTTCATCATTATTTGAATTTTTAGCAATAAATTGAGCATCAGAATCAGAATTTGATTTATTATTATAAAATAATTTACTTAAAACTGATGAAGAAGATTTCTTTTCTTCTTCTTTAATATCATTTCTATATTCAATATGATCATGTAAATCATAAATCATTTGACAATATATAGGTAATGAATTAGTTTGTTCAGCCATGGCTGATACATCAGGTATATTAAATAATCTTGAACCTTTTTCATGATCCAATTGTAAATAAGATTTTTTAGGCATAATTCTAAATAATGCTTCAATTTCAATTTCACCTTGAGGTAAAGCTAAATGAGATAAATAACCATTATTTCTAGTATTTGGTACAACTTTATCTTTACTAATCCAACCTCTTTCAATTAATATAGGTTTACCACCATTAGATCTAATAAATGGAGTTATAACAAGATATCCAACATCACCATTTTTAATTCTTGGACCTAAAAATATTTCTTGATCATAATCAAATTTCCCTTTACATTTAAATCTTCTATATTCAAATTCTTCAATTATATTTGGATCTAAATTAATTGGTAATTCATCTATAATTGGTGCAGCTAAATTATTTTCACATTTTGAAATTAATTTAGTTTTCCAATCTAATCTATAAATTTGCCAACATCCTAAACCAAATGATATAATTGGCATTGCATACATTAAACTTAATATAACTCGACGAAATATTGGTGTTTTTTTATGAGCATCAATTGTACGTAATGAACCTGGTACTGATTTCATTGGTTTCCAATCCATAGTTAAGGTTTTAACTGATCTACTGAAATTTAGTAGATTCTTTTTAACTACTAATGACCTTGAAGGTCCTATTATTTTATGAAACATTTGGTTGCTTGAACTAAGTAAATTTTTTTTTTTCTCCTTAATTTTTTTTTCTTTTTTGTTTGTCTGTTGGTTTGGTTCATTCAAATATCAAATATCATATAATGTATGATAGGAGTTTGATAACTTAAGATGAACCAAGTATATATATAATACGTAATATACATAGCAATGCATATGTCATTCTCTTGATTCTCGATAAAAAAAATTGTTGGTAGTTATTTCTTGACTTTTAATGTCGTCCTTTTTTTTTCTAACTCAAGAGGAGACAAGTTTAAAATGTAATATAAATCGTCATCTTTAATCATCAAAAGCACATTTCCAATATCTTATATTCATTTAAGACACTTTAAGTAGTATTAACTTTTGAATATATAAAAACCAATAATTTTCAATTCCGAAATATAGATATTCTTCTCTCTTGATTCCAAATCAAACCCCCCAGATTAAGAGAAAAAAAAAGAAATTATAGGAACCCTCAAGAAAATAGAAACTTTCTATAAACCTTTTTCATTTCATTTTATTTTCAAAATAATACATATATATTTTTATAATGAACGAACTTCCCACTCCAGATGATTTAATAAGAGAAACAAGAGAATCAAGACATGAACGTTTCACACATCAATTATATCGAGCAGGTGTAAGAGGTATGTTAAATGGTACTTTAATTGCATTAGTTACCGGATATGCATTATCTTATAGATATAATCATGGAAGAAATAATAGATATTTTAAAAGAACTTATAAAATTTGGTGGTTTGTTTGTTGGAATATTGTTGGTATAACATTTACTACTGATATTGCAAAAATGAATATTAGTAGACAAGCTGCTATTGAAGATGAAATTAAAAGAAATGCTTATTTAGAAAAAGAATGGAATAATCATTATAATAATAATAAGAAATGAATATGTTAATATGTATATATATTAAATAAATAAATAATAAAAAAACAACACTTTATGAATAAAAAGCTTCCTCGTGAAATTTTAATCCATATTCACTTGCCCATAATTTAACATTTTCAACCAATTGTGTTGGTCCTGCTGATAATACCCATATCTTTTCAGCATTAATATCTTCTTGAACAACTTTATTACGTGGTAAATCTCTACAACATACTAAATTATGATGTTCATCTTCTACTGGTCCTGAACATTGTGTAAAACCTTCATTGATACACCAATTATAATATCTATGATTTAATTTTGGTCTTCCTTTATAAATTTTATTTTCTATATTTAATCTTTTAACTAAATCTTTATAACGTTGAATTAAAGTTTTATATTGATCTGATGAAGTAGTTGTATAATATGGGATAAATTGTTCTTGAATACTTGATTTACGTGATAAATTTTCAATATTTGTACTTGTAACTTCAAATTCCCTATCATTAGTATCATCAAATTCATTAATATCATTGTCGTCATCATCAAGGATATCATCAATTTCATCAAAATGTTCATTAGAACGTTGTCTAAATGGTAAATCATGATGTGTACAATCAGAATCAGTATCATAATCATCATCATTGACACTAACTTCAACATCTTCTGCTTGATTTTCTCGATTTAAAGTTGTTTCTGGAGGTTCATCAATTCCATTTTCTTTATGTAATAATAAAGGAGTTGCTTCATTTTCTACATCAAAATGATTTGATGGAGCTTTACTTATATTTGATGAATAACTTATTGCATTTTTTAATGATTTTTTATCTTCATGAATTTTATTATCACCAGTGATAAAAATTTCTAAATCATCACCATGAACAAAACCATCAAAATATTGTAATATTAATACATCTCTAAAATCTCTAATAACCCATAAAATTTTAGTTGGTATACCATGATAATTCATAACTCTTAAAATTGGTAAAGCAAATGATATAGCTGAACCTCCTATAATAATTAAAATACGTTTTGCATTTACATGTAATTTTGCTAATGAAAATTTCTTTTTTTGAGTATTTTGATCTTCTATAAATAATAAATATGGATCATAACTACCAGTAATTAAATATCTATGACCATTAAATAATCTAAAATTACTTTTTCTAACAATTAGTCTTTGATAATTATCTTGAGGTAATGAAACTAAAGTATAAGGATGATAATTTGGAATAATTTGTTTAAAACATCGTATTAAAAAATTAGAACTATAATTTGTTAATCTAATATGAGCACCAGGTGCTGTTCCCTTTTTTCGAATTAAATAATTTGGAAATTCAATTAATGCTAAATTTGGTGAAACATCTATAACTTTTACTTCACCTTTTTTGGAAATTTTAGTTAAATATAACCTATATACAATTTGTCCAATTAAAATTCCACAATTTATTATTGTATAAAATTTAAAATTTTTAGGTCTAATATGAATTTGTAAACTTAAAACTATAATCCATGTACAAACATAATGTAAAAAATAAAAAATTTTAAAAAATTTTGATCTAAATTGTGAAATTGAAGTGAAAATAATTATTAAAAATCCCAATAATGCTAACCAACCATATAAATTTTCTAATTTAATTGCTTTTGACCAAGTATTTTTTACTTCAAAATATCCCAAATATATAATAGTATGAATAATTGCTTGTAATATAATTAATCTACTTAACCATTTATGTATAGGTATTAAAGTTAAATATAAAATATTGGGCAATGGTGAAGGTCTTAAAGTTAAAAATAAAACAGTTGGTAAACAATTTGCAGAAATTCTTCCTAATCTTTTAGCTAAAAATATTAAATCACCATGATATAAATCAACTAAAGATAAAGATCCAAGAAAAAATGACCAAAATAAAAATTGAATAATTGTTGAATAATGTAAAAGTAATTTAAAAGCAATTAATTTTATAACTGTAGCTAATTTAGTTATTAATCTTTGTTTAAAACTTGCTGTATTACAATTTGGATGATGTTCATGACTTATATAATAATTTAATTTGGCGTTAAAAGATCGAAGGAAATGATTTTTAAATCTATAATTATGAATAACTAAATATTGATATATAGGGATGAATAATATAACTAAGATCAATAGTATATTTGTTAGATTACCATATTTATTAGTAATACAATTTCTATAATCACTATATTCTTTTGTTTTTTTCCCATTTGGATAATGAAAATAAGATGATAATGACGTTATATTCGTCATGGTTGTAGAAACCAATATAAATAAAAATCCTGATTTTTAAAAAATGAATAAATAAAAATAAAAGATGAAAAAAATAAATGAAAATAAAAAATAAAAATGAAAATAAAAAAAAAACGTTGATGGGGTTTTAAAAGAATGTAATAAAATATTCCATGTTAATAGATGGCTCTAAATGACTACAAAAAAATAAAATAAAATAATGGTAAAAAATTTTAGATCTAACTGCAACTTTTTTTTTGCTTTATTTTATTTTACTCAGCGTGAAAGGAATGGAATTTCTTGCTGTTCTTGTTTGTTAGTTGTAATGTGATGTATAGAAAAAACTTTTATTTTACTGATCAAAATGATAAACTTTTTTTTTGCTTCGGTTACACTACACCCACTAACTAATTTAACTTCGGCTACGATATTCCGTTGGATTTCTTATCTTTTTGATCTATTTATAGATATTCCTTATGTATATTTACATATAATTCTATAGATTTCTATTTAATATTTCATTTTGGATTTTTTAAATTTAGATTTACTATTATCTATCAATCCAGATCTTGTGGGTTTATTAGAATTATTACTATTACTATTACTATTACTATTATAATTATTATTATTATTATTGTTATAATTATTGTTATAATTATTATTATAATTATTAGTATTGTTATAGTTATTGGTATTATTCTTATTTTTATAGCCATTGTTACTATTATTATTGTTGAATTTAATTACACCACTTCTAGTAGGTTGATTTCTATTTCCATTGTTATAATTATTGTTATTGTTATAATTATTGTTATTATTATTATTATATCCATTACCAAAATTTGTGGAAACTTGAGGAACATATTCTTTATTATATGATGGCCTATTATTAAAAGTTTTAGGTCCAGAAGGTATAACTCCAGATCTACTTGGAAATGACAGTTTTGAATTATTATTATTACTATTATTTGAATACAGATGATTCATTCTTCTTGAAAAATCATTATCTAAATAAGGTGATGATTCTTTTGATGACCTTATATTTGAAAAATATTTAGAACGATATTCTCTTGGTAAATTATTCCCACTAAATGCACTTCCTAAATTTGGAACTCTTGAAGTTCTAAATTGTATACATTCATCTCCATAATGTTGATTTGATCCACAATTATAACAATAAATATTAGGTAAAACTATACTATCATTACTAGTATCATTACTTGTTATTATATAACTTCTCCATATACTTGGACAAGTATCATCATCATGTTGAAAAGAATCACAATTTTTACAATATTGTCTTTTTCTAACTTTACTTTTACAATCCAGTAAATGATGACCTTTTTCTCCACATCTTCCACATATTATAGTCGTTGGACATTGAGTTTCATAATGATCTCCTACTTTACCACATTTATGACAAATAACAATTTTACATTTTGATCTTATATGACCTCTTTTATGACAATTTGCACATAATGGACCTAATGATTGTGAAGTATTATTTGAATCATCTGGATCCGTTACTCCAAAATATCTACCTTCACCTCTTAATTCTATTAATTCGTTAGCATCATCATTAACTTGTTCATATGATAAAGACGTTATTGCATTCTTATTATTGTCATCTATAATTGATGGGGTAGGTTCTTTCAGTTCTTTCAGTTCTTTCAGTTCTTCACCTTTAAATTTTGATCTTTTTAATTTCACTCCGCTTGTATCTTCTACGTAGGGTAGTATATCTGACATTGTTATTAACTTTTTGTTCGTTCAAACTATTTGTGATGTGCTGCTTCTTTAAGAAAAAAAAAATTTTTTTTTTGACTTTTTATTTTTTTGGTGGTTCAGAATATTAGTATAAAGTTAGTGGCAATGTAAAGAAATAAAGAGAAGTAGTAGAATTAAACATCGGTTATATTTAAACACTTGAATCATCATAACTTCTATAAAGACTTTCCACTCATTACTTTCATTTTTTATATTTTTAATTTGTTATAAAATAGAATTGTTTTAATTATACAAAAAATTTTATTATTGAAAATTTAGCACTGAAGATATATATATCATTTATTAAACAAACATTGAAAAAAAAAAAAGATCTCATTAATTTTGTATCTATAATACATTTCTAACAACATGTTCACCAACTTGTGCTTCTAAAGCACCACCAGAACCTGTTCCAGTAACATCAATTGAAGATTTTAAATATTCTTGATTTTTAAGTTGAGCTAATGCATAACAAGCACTAGCTAAAGTAAAAAATACAGCAACTACAATTAAACTAGTAGCTTGTAAAGTTAATGATAAATATTGTATAGCAGCATTTAATAAATAAAATCCACATCTTGGTAAATTACCATCAAATTTTCGAATAAAATTTGTAAAAGTATCAGTTAATGGACATATTCTTAATAAAAATGGAATTTCAACAAATATAACAATCAATCCTTGAACTATACATATTATTGAAAAAATAATAACTAAATTAAAATGAAAAATATTAGCAATCCCCAATGCTATACATAAAAATATTGTAACAATACTTATCCATTGACCATAAAGTGAAAAATTTTTCTTCTTAAAATCATTAGAAAGTCCTCCAAATATATTAGACATAATTGATTCTCCGAGCGCCATATCTTAAAATTGTTTATTTGATTATATAAAATTAATAATTAAGAATAGGAGTGATGTGTTTTAAATGTTTCAATGTGTTGGTTTTTTTTTTTTTTTTTTTTGTTGTTTGGTTGTTTGATTATTATTGTTTCTCATTTTCTTTTTTAGGCTATGTGAATTGTATGCAGGATTTTGTCTTTTAAATCTTTTTTATATAAATGTTACTTAACAAAATTTCTAAGCTTTCTTTATTAATTTTTATGGTAATATCAAACATAATTATTAACAAGCTTTTTAATATGTATTATTATGACTATTTATTCAGATCTTTAGCTTCTCAATTAACCCATGGCCTTTATGTTGCTACCATGTCACTTTTTTTCTGTTTTTTTTTTTGTCTTCCCTTTCAGGACTTGTTTATATATGATAACAGACTTTTTTTTCACAACCAAAAATTATTTTTTTTTAAATTTTCCCTTAAAGAAACAAATAATAAAGAGATGAAGAAAAACATGTATTCAACTTTTCGAATAATGAAAATTTTATTAAAACTATAAAAAATAAAACAAAATAGATAATTAGCTTGGACAAAAATTTAAAAAATTTAAATTACAACCACCATTGTAACCACAGTAATAATTAAAAAATAAAAAAAAAAAAGAACCCATAAATCTAAAATTTCAAATAAAATTCCAAATCAGATCCATTATAAGTCCTCATTTTGTTGGATAATTCTGGATAACTTTTATCAGAAATAAAAAAACTATTAAAATTCGAAATTCGAATTTGTTTTAAATGAACTTTATCTACTAATTCTTCTAAATTTTGATTAAGGTCAATAGGACCAGAATTATTAATATAATATTCTAAAAATTCACAAGTTTTAAAATTTAATGATTTTAAACCTGTACAATTTGATAAATATATTAATTTTAAAGTTTTAGAAAGTATACCACTTACAAATGAACAATTTAAAGCTGATAACAGTTCCAATTCTAAATTTGAATTTATATGAACATTACCATATATAATGTATAATTCTTTTATTGATTTGGGTAATATGTTTAAATCAATTTCACCTTTATATTTATTAAACTCTATACTTAATCTTGTTAAATTAGGAAAGTTTGAAAAGTTTTTAGATTTTGCAATAATCTTTCGATTTGTTTTATCTTTTATATTTTTACAAAAAAGGTTTAAAGTTTTTATACTTTTTGGTAATTTGAGTAAAAAATTTTCAAATATATTAGAACTAATAGAAATTTGAAGTTCTTCCAAAGATGAAGGAAATTTAAATCCTTTTTCAATTTCTTGGATAACTTCAGTGTGTTTAATTCTTATTGTTTTACATACTTCTGGAAATATGAATCCCTTTGGAAGTATATCTATTATCGAAAATAAAGTGATATCAGCCAAATTATTGAATTTTGACAAATCTAAATTATTAATTAATTCAAAATTACTATAACTCATCTTTTCTAAACTTTGAACTGGATGTTCAAATTGTGTTACTTGTGTACCGGTGTCTAATTCCTTAATTCCTTGAGGTAAAATTAACTTATTAATATTCCAATCACTATGAATTCTTAAACTTTCTATTGTATCAGGAAGCTTCCAATTTTGATTTTGATTTTTTCCAGATGACTCGCCATTTTGAAGTTCTATGAAGTCAAAATTAAATAGTTTCAAGATAAGTTTAACCAACGATGAAGAAAATATTATTTTACTAATGATATAACTGGTGCAAAAAGTAAATACTAATTTTACCAAATATTGGGGGACATGAAATTCCACGTTGACAAATCTATGACCATTCCTCTCTTCAAATTCTTCTGGTATTAAAGCACCATATAAACGTTGTTTTGGACACTCCTTTAGAGTAAGCAGTTTTAAACAACTTGGCAACATATTTGGCTTCAAGGCAGATATAATAAGATCTGCTCTACCCATCAAATTAAGAACTGTAATATTAGAAAATTGTAAAGTTGGGATTTTGTTATCACCATATTGATAAATATATAATTCTTGAATATTCCTTGGTAATTCAAAATTAATATCTAAAAGATTTTTCAAATATAATTTTTTTAAATTTGAAAATGTTGATAAATCAACCAGGTATTTATTTTCTGTCAATTCAATGATTCTATTCTGGTTTAATTTATTAGGATTTTGGATGGATAAACTTTTTAAATTAATTGGAAAATTTGGTTTGATTTTTTCACCATCAAATTCTGGTTCAATATTAAAATAACAATCTAATGATTTTAAAGAAGACGGTAAATTTGGGAAATTATTCCAAAAACAATTCAGACTTCCAAATGATAACTCTTTTAAATCAAATTTTCTTATCATTTCTAAATCTTCTAATGTAATATTATTCATAAATTTAAATGTTGTTACATTATTAGGAATATCAAAATTTAAATTTGAAATATTTAATAATTCTAAATTAACACATGAAGGAAATCTGGATATTAAATTAAAATGTGAATTATTTAAAATAACTATTGTTCTTGGTACTTGTGGAATCAGTAATAATATTTCTGAATCTGATTGTTCTTGAAGAATTAATTTATTAATACTTATATCTCTGTTATTTGAAAATATATCAATAAATTCTGAATATGTAAGAAAAATTTTTCTAAAACTTGAATTAAAACCTTCTTCATCATCATCATAATCATTTAATTCTTCAATTTTTTTATTTCCTCCTGGATTTATATAACCTTTAATTTCAATGGTATTATAATAAGTTTCCATGGCACATTTTCTAAAATGAACATCTTCAAAAAACTTAGGAAGTTCAATTAATGGAATAGAACTAAATATGATTGATAATATCTCTTGTGGTAAATCAAAAATAGTAGCCATTTGATATGTTTGAAATAAAAAGTGATAGATAATTAATTTTTTTTTTTTTTGATTTTTACAACTAAATATAAATAAATGTATCAGAACAATTCTTAAAAAAAAAAAAAAAATATAAACTTTATTGTAAAAACCTTATAAAAATATAAAATTGATTTTAAATTTCAAATCTTCCGAATCTTTTTCAAATTTTTGTTTCAAATTTTTTATTCGTATTAATCCATACAAAAAAAGAAACCATTTTTTTTTTCCGATATAACACTGTAAATTAACTTTCTATACACCGTTTTTACAAAATTTTATACAAAAACTATATAAGATTTATATAAACCCAATATATAACAAACTTAACAACAGCTAAAAACAAAAACTCAATTCATTTAGATTGAGGGATTCATGTAATGGAAGTTTGAGGAAAAGTTTAAGAATAAACTGAAAAAAAAACCTCAAGAGCAATGATAGTAATGATGTTGGTAAATTGAAACTATACTATCTTAATTAAAAGTATAGTCTATAATTATATTTAAAATAAGCTACCCATTGTGAAACTTGGTCAGAGACTAAAGGTCTTCTGACTGATTCAGCTCGTCGTTTAAACCGAAACTGAATAATGGCAGTAAGGTAGCGATTGAGTTGTAACATTTGAGTTGGAAGTAAATCAGGATTGCAAATCCATGAACGTATAGCTTTGGATACCCCTGATATCTGTAATTTTTGCCAAATTTGATTTGAAATGTTGCAGTTGACTGTAATATGTTCAAAAAAGTCTTCTCGTGAAATTTCGGAAAGACATAATTCACATTTGTTGGAATTGATGTTTCAGATTTTACGACTTGGTAGCGAATTCAAAATTTTTCACCATTTGATAAAGATAAGAAATTTTCAATAAAGATTCCAATTGATATAACTTTATTAAATACTGAAATGATAATAATAATACTAAAATTATTATACCAAAAAAATTTATTATACCAAAAAAAAAAATTTTTTTATCAAGTGGTGAATATTTTAATATTGTACAAGGTAATATTTGGACACGGGGTGACAATTAATTTGGATGCGAAGGTCAATCAAAATTATGTAAATTAGTTAGATTGGTTTTAATAATTTATTAATTAAATGTAATTAAAAATTATAATAGTTCTTATATAAATTTTTTGAAAAAATTCTAAAGAAAAATTTTTCAAATCAAAACAAAATTGAATTTTTGTATTACAACATGCCCTTTTAACCACTTTTTTGAGAAGAGAAACTCTGGGAGTATCCAATAAACATCAAATTAGGCCGTTTTAACGAGGTCCATTTTTTCTGACTTTTTGAAATTTTTAAAAAATGAACGAAACGGGGTCGGGCTCTTTTGGTTTTTCCCGATTTTACTAGCCACCATTAAATGGGGGCCGAGTTAATAAACCCTTTTGTTGCTCATTCAGAGATCGTTTAGAGATCTACACGGACATGGAATTAAAGTATATAATTTTTATAAGTAAATAAATTATCAACCTACCTGCTTTTAATAATTAGGAATTAAAATATGGAAATATCTAAAAAGAAACTTTTCTCTTTGAAATTGATATACATATAAAACCAATCTTTTGTAGTTGGAAATCATTCAATTGAATTAAATAATATTTAAAATAAATATGAAAATAAATATAAATCAATTAACAATATACCAATAAAAATAAATGATAATTTATAAAATAAATAATAAGTGATTTGTTTGTGATAATTGATAACAAAAAAAAAAAGTTGCGAAAAAGCTTTAAATTTTTGCGATGCGGAAAAACAAGAATAGTACAAGATTTATTAAAAGAACTAGAGAATACAAGATAAAGCTTGTCAGATAAGATATCTGGGTTTAGATATTATATCTGATCATAATAATAAGTTTATTATTAGAATATTTAACAACAGATCAATGATTTATCCCCCTATCAAAATTTTTCTTGCCAGCACCACCAAACATAAAACATAATACAATTATAACCTTATAATTTTAATATATAGTGTGCATCCAATATGGAAATCTTTTGTCTGGTGCAACTAAATTGGCCCTGCGTCGTTCTAATTCGGCCCCAGAAATATTACCATAACTACTTTACACAGATGCCAACCAATTATTAATATAAATATATAAATTCTGCATAAGAAATTGCATTAATGAACTAAATGAACATTTCAGAAGTCTTTATTTTATTAATTACCTTATTTTTCAATAAATCTATTTTATCCATGTTGGGGTTCGAACCACGTATTGTGTGAAAACTTCCGAAAAAATTTAAGTATTGTAGGGGCCTGCAGTTGCGCCAAATGTAAGAATTAGAAAATATTTCAAAATTTAGAATCAGGTCTTTCTGCGGGCCCATACCGCAACAAAATTTTAAATGTAACGGGCTTATGTAATTTTTGATATCAAGATTTTGCTGGCCACTTTTTACAGAATCCTGTTAATAAAATCAAACAGGGTTCTGTTTTATTGTATTAGTGACCAGCAAAATGCTTCCCAATTGGGTCAGGTTATGTTTAGAATAACCCAACTTTTTTCGTGAAAGACCTACTATGGAATTAAACTACACACTTAATATCCTTTAAATTTAACCAAAATCTCAATATAATTCAAATCTAATTAATATAATGATGAATGATAATTATTAATAGTATTAACTTGATTCAATAATAAATTGTTGTTGAAAAATGAATAGTTTGTGGTTGCAAAAAAAAAAATAAATAGTTGTAAAAATATATTTTGGTATGGATAACAAAAACATTGCCTTACAAAAATTTAAATACCGTTTTATATATATTATATTCTTTTTGCAATTATTTTTTCAATAGCACAAACAATTCATTTTTTATTATTAATTTAATTTCAAAATCATTATATTTTTATATTAAAAGCAGGTATGTCAATAATTTATTTACTTAATTCATACTTTAATTCCATGTCCGGGTCGGTCTCTAAATGAGCAACAAAAGGGATTACTAATCCAACCACCCATTAAATGGTGGTTAGTAAACCGACTTTGCAGCTCACAAATACAATTGAATCTTGTTTCAATTTGGAAACAGGATCTTGTTTTGTGAAGCTAGCAAAATCTGGAAAATCGAAAAGAGTCCGACCCCGTTTCGTTCATTTTTTAAAATTTTCAAAAAGTTAAAAAAAATGGACCACCTCAAAACGGCCTAATTTTATGTTTATTGGATATTATCGGAGTTTCTCTATCTAAATATGTGGTTAAATGGGCATGTTGTAATACAAAAATTCAATTTTATTTTGAATTCGAAGTTTTTTTTTAGAATTTTTGCAAAAATTTATGTAAAAATTATTATAAAAACTATATAATATTTAGACAAATCTAATATATAAGAGATATCACTACCTTAAAGAAAAACTTTCTTTACTTTGAAGAGTTCATATTGTAGAAGTTTGAGATATATTTTTAAGGAAGCATATGGTAGCATTTCAAATTTAATATGTCTAATCACATATTATTTTGAGACGATTCCAATTACTTTTTCATGCTTTTTGTTATTGCTATGAAGTCAATTCAGTACAGTAATATCATCTGTCACAAATAAATTATATGTTTATATTAACAAATAATTGATATCTAACTTAATTTTAATATATATTAAATATATATGAAATTGAAAAATTAATGGTATGAAGAAAAGAAACTTTAAATATAAATTTTATTACGATAAAGCTCTACTATAAAATAAGAAAATTATATATAAATAAATAAAATTTATTTAATTTAGATTTCTTCAGTTAAGAGGTATTGATAGTTTGGAAATTTGTTTTTTTTTTAAGTTTTAAGTTTCTAATTTACCTTTTTTTAGATAAGAATTTAACATAAGCATTTAACATAATCATCATTATTTTTAACTTTGCCATTGTTCATTTTAACAACATGATCGGCTCTTTTTAATGGGGTAGAACCCCATTTTTTTAGAAATAATGATGATTTTTTTTGTTGTTGACCTGGGAATTTATATCCTAGCTCTTCTTACATAACCTTCGATAACAACATCTTTGTTTGAATCTTTAGTTCGAGCAGACATGACATGATGATAATTTGACCAATAGAAAGCTAAACCACGAATTACCTTAAAAACAATCAGAAGTTCGCTTAAAAAACTCTATTATTGGCTTTTAAAATATAATTACTTTCTTATATCTATCTTCTTTTCAATTTCAAAATTTTCTTTCATAAATTTTCATTTTGCAATAGCATAAAATATAAAGATATAAATAATAAAAAAAATGTAGAAATTAAATTTAATAAAGAAAGAATAATATATATATATTAATATCTATAAACAACTATATGATTTAGAAAACATTTAAGAAATTCCAACTATTAAATAAAATTCATACAATTGAAATTATAAAAGAAACACTGGTTCCAAAAATTATTAATAAGATCACAATATTCGTGAAATGGATAAAAAACTAAACTACTCACAATAATTTCATAACTTTATTATTAAATTTTGTAAATTTTATCCTTTGATTTAAAATTAATTTAAAAATCTTATGGATATAAATTATCAAAATTTTATTTTATGTATCCTGGATTTACTTATAAATATGGAATAACCCATCATGTCTAAAAAAATTAAAATCTTTTGTAAAAAAAAAAATATAACAATTTCTAAATCTTTTAAAACATATTAGTTAAATATATCTCATTAGTAAAATATTCCGGATATCATAAAATTATGATTCAAACATTTTTGGGAAAATTGATTCAAATAATTATTAATATAAAGAAACAAATATACATATATATGTGTATGTATATGTATAACTGCTTGTTTTATATAAAATTAATTTTTAATGGGGAAATTTAGAAGGTTTTTATATACTATTATTTAGGAGGTTTTTGTATACTCCGCAAAAAAAAAAAAAAATACCCATACTCCGAAAAAATTATCCATATTATATTTGAAAAACGCAAACTCAAAAATGGGTTGCACTGTACAATAAATAAAATTCCTCAAGAATATAATAATTAATAAAAAATGAATAATAATGAATAAAAATATTTAAATGACTTTTATTTTATCTTTATAATTTGTTTCAGAATTCTATTTAGAACATACAAAAAAGCAAATTTTAAATAACTAAGTATTGATAATATACATTGTTAGAAACGTTTAAACACGGAAATTAGATACCATATCAATCCAAAGCTTTTCTTGCAACCCCATATTATTATAACGAAATATAATTTTACAGATTATTCAAGTATAGAAACATAAGATATTAAAAATAAAAAAATACAAAAATTTATTCATATGATTGATTTAAAAAAAAAATTTTTTTATTCTGAAAAATGATAACTCTAGATTATGAAAAAATAATATATAATTATCAAGAAAATATTTTTAAAAAGATAAATGAATTTAAATTTGAATCTAGTTCTGATAGATTTAATTAGTTAAGTGTGTTTTTTAGTAGATATTGGAATGTATGAGAAACAATAAATGCTGCGAAAAAATAAAATAAAATAAAAAAAAAAAAATAAAAAATAATTTTGAACCCTTTGCAAAATTGAAAAATGTAAATTAAAATTTGATCTTTAGTTAGTCTTAACCAATATTAAAGTTATATCAATAATTAGGTTAATTAATATCAATAGTAGGTCTTAATTCAATAACGAAACTAATTAAAATGGACTAAAAAAAAAATGAAATATATAAAGTAGTTTGCTACGTATTCTAGAATTTATTACTTTTAATTATTAGACGGTTACTTTATTTTTCAGGGTCTAGCCACCTAAGTCTTAAAAAATAAATAAATAGTAAACGTTTAGCAATAGTAAATATTCGAGAGTAGCAAAGATACGAAAATTAACTTTTAATAATTGATATTATATTATTAAAAGCAAAAATTAAAAAAATAGTAATAAGTTTATATTTCCTATTTTGTATGCAATGGTATATATGCAAGTATAAATGGATCTCAAATAACAATACCCATTTGTTTTGCAAATGGTTACCTACCGAAAACTGTTAACTCATAAGACTGGATCGTTATGATATATATATGTATATATATGTATATATATATATATATATATGAATAAGTTTAAAAAATGAAAAATAATAGAAAAAAAAAAACAATTTTTTAGATAGCAACTTTAAATAAGTTAATGTCTTACATATTTTTAATTAAATTTGGTCCCATTCTATCATATTTATTCATTTTTTAAAAGATACATAAAATAATAATAATTTAATATGAAAGATCGCTTAAAAATTAAATTAAAATAAATTAAATTAAATTAAATTAAAAAATTAAAATTATTTATGAATTTAGTTTACTTCACAACCCTAAAAAAGAATAAAAAAATAAATCTTTTAATAAGACAATACAAGCTTTTTTTATTTATTTGTTTTATTGTTTTACATAGTTTTTCCTTTATTGTTTGTTAAATTTTTATTGAAATTTGGGTTGGATTTCCATTTTAGTAAAACAAAATGAAGGAAAAGAGATTTTTAAAATTTAAATTTAAATTTAAATTTAAAATTAATTTTTAATTTTTTGATTGTTTTTTTTTTTTTTGCTTCTTCTTCTTCTTATATAATTTTTTTTTTTATCCAGATGTCCCATTTTTTTCAATTTCATAATCAATTTCAAATAAATCAATACAAAAGACATACGAACTAATAATAAACCTTTATCAATATTCTTATATATTCTATTTCCCCACTCTTTACATCTTTGGTATTCTTCTTATATCAATCAAACATACATACGAATAATATATACATATATATTATAGTAAAAGATCTTCTCTTGTTTTTTTTTTTAAATAAATTTAATCACAAAATCTAAATGAATTAAAAGTTAATTGTTGTTTTACTTATTTTTTAATTATTTTAATTAAGTTGATAAATATGAAAAAAATCAAAACCTTTTTAAAAAAAAAAAGAAAAGAGGATTTTTTAGGAACACAAGGAATTATCACAATTATAACGTTTTTTTTTTTTTAATTAGTTAATTATTTAATTATTTTTATCAATTTTGGTTATCATTTTCTATTTAACCAATATAAATGATAAGTGTATAATTCTCTATCTTTTATCTTCTATCTTACTATCTTATTGCTATTGCTGTTGCCGTTGCTATTGATATTTTCGTATAAGCTTTCTAGACCATTTGTTTGGAATATTGGGTTTAAGTTTTGGTTGCTTTGTTGAAAAAAAAAAAAAAAAAAAATAAAAATAAAAAATAACTGGGGCGGATGTGTAGCAAATAATGGTAGTAAGTATTGTGTCAAAAAATACAACAGAATGTATATAATTTAATATTCACTTTGGGATTTAGTATGAGAAATTAAATTAAATTAAATTAATTAAATTAATTAATTTTATACATCAAACATTGAACATTGAACATTGAACATTGAACATTAACAACTCTTACTTTCATTTTTTTAGTCTTCCTCTTCTTCTTCTTCTACTCCTACTTCTTTGCCATCAATAGTTTCAAAATCAATTTGAAAAGGAAATCAATTCATATTACATTTTTTATTTGTTTTATCCGAATTTATTAATTTATATATTTCCACTTTTTTTAATTTTTTTTTTTGGCTTTATCTTTCAGACAACAACTAGTTCATTTTAATAGATTTAATAGACAATCAATACTTCAACTACTTCAACTACTACTATGAGTAGTCCTATATATTCAACTAATATATCTCCTCAGATATCACCTCAAGACAGTAATAGTACTACAACTAATACTAATAATAATAATATTAATAATATCAACTATAATAATAATAATAATTCAAATAATAATACGATTTATCTAGATAATAATAGTAATTCAGATGAAACACTTAAAACAAATTTTAAATTAAAATCTCAAAATACTCCTATAACTTTCGAACGTTTAAAACAATTAGATACTGATCCAATTACAATAAATGATGATCCTTCTCCAACTTCAGAAATTCCTTCTGCTTTAAGTTTAGATACTAGATTTAATAATAATAATAATAACATTAGTACTAATACTACTAATACTGACACCACCACTTCCACTAATACTCCTAATAATATGAATAATATTAATAATATTAATATTAAACCTTTTTCATTTATAAGTATACCAAGTATACCATTACATGAATATACTTCTGATCAAATTACAAGTCCTGGGGCATTTGATAAAAAAATTTCATTTGGTGGTAATAGTAGTATAAGTGATGATTTAAGTTCAAATTTTAATGATTTAAAAAGTTTATCACTTGAATTAAATCCTCATCGTTCAATAGCAAATTTATTTGATGATGTTGATAATTTTTCTCAACATTCATCTCAAAATGAATCAATTACAAATTTAGATGATATAAGTTCTTTATCATCTGAAACTAAAGAAAATGTAATATTATGTAATTCTTCATATTTAAATAATATAAATTATATTAGAGATCATTTAGAATATTTAAATCAAAATATTAATGATAATAAAAATTCTTCACCAACTAATTTACTGCCAAAAAATTCTCATGATAAATATATTGATTATGTTAATTTAATGACTTATTCAATACCTGGTTTTAATTTATTAAAACAATTTGGTTTTAATATAACTAATAATGAATCAAATTCTTATTATCATGGTTTAAAAATTCAAGATTTATCTCAATGTGAAAATATTATTTATCAATCAATTCAAAAAATTGAAATTAATCAACCTGTTATAATACGTTTATCACCAAATTTACAAAAAAATTTATCTTTATCACGATTTTTAAATGAATGGTATATATTATCTGGTTTAAATGCTCCAAAAAGTCATAGATTATGGTCAAATGAAACTTTAACTAATAAATATTTAATTAATAATTCAATACCAAAACTTGATAAAAGTTCAAATCATCTTGCTTATACTTTACCAAGAGATTTACCTGGTATATTATATCCTCAAGAAGTTGTAAATTTTTCAATTATAACTGAAAATGAATCTCAAAAAAGAATTGCTTTAATTTATGTAGATAATGATTATAAAACTTTTAAAGAATTAAGTTGTGATGGTCATCATAATAATCATCATCATCATTTTGATAATAAAAAAAGAAATGAAAGTTTTTCATCATCTGGTGGTTCATTAATTGCAAGTTCAACATCAAATTCAAATTCAAATATTTCAAATTCTGGTTGGACACCAAATGAATTAGGAGGTGAATTACAATCAAATAATCCTCCAAATGGTGGTGGACCAGGTTTTATATTTGGACATTTTAGTACATCAAGTTTAGGTGATCTGTTTTTTGATAAATTATCAAAACAAGTTACAAGTAATCCAAAAACTCCTTTAAAAGTTATTGAAATTATTTCTGATATTATAAAAGTTGTTGAAACTTTATCAGTTGTTCATGAATTAGGTTTTGTTCATAATGGTTTAACATCTTCAACATTATTAAAATCAGAAAATAATATGAATGATATTAAAATTACTGGATGGGAATATTCTTTTAGTTTTACAGAAAATTGTGCATTTGGTTATAGAAAAAATCATTTAGTTGAAATACCTGATTTAGTACCATTTATGTCACCTGAAGTTTCAGGTGTTGTAAATCAACAAGTTGATTATAGATCTGATTTTTATTCTTTAGGTATAATATTATATGAAATGTTATTAGGTACTTTACCTTTTAAATCAAATGATCCAAATTCAATTATTAGAATGCATATATTTCAAAAACCAATTGCTCCATGTTTATTAGCACCAAATTGGATAACAGAAAAATTAAGTAGATTAATTATGAAATTATTAGAAAAAAATCCAACTGATAGATATTCTGATTGTTATTCAATTTTAAATGATTTAATTAATATTAAAAATCAATATATTGATAAAGTTAAATCTTTAGGTGATTTAGTTTGGCAACATTGGAAAAAAACTGGAGATTTTAAAACTTATTTAATTAAAGAAAAATTACAACATCCTGAAAAAATTGGTCATAGTCCAATTATTCAATTTTCTTCACAATTTATAAGTAGAGAAAAAGAATATAAATCAATTTTTGAAACTTATAATAATAGTTATAGTGGTGGTGTTCATATGATTTTTATATCAGGTGAAAGTGGTATTGGTAAAACAATTTTATTAAATGATTTAAGAGCTTGTGCTTTATTTAAATATGATTTTTATTGTACATGGAAATTTACTTGTTCAGAAACTAGTGATTCTATATATTCATGTTTATTAGATGGTATTAAAAATATTATTGGACAAATTTTAGAATGTTCTGAAGATGTTCAAAATAATTGGCGTGATTTAATTGTAACAAATATTCCATTAGATTTAAGTATATTATTTTATTTAATACCTGAATTAAGAAAATTATTAGGTTCAAAATATAGTAATATTTATCAACATAAACAAGATGGTAGTAATCCAAGTACTCCAGGTAAAGATGATCATACATCAAGTTTAGAAGTTAAATTTAGATCAATTATTAAAACTTTTTATAAAGTTGTTGGTATTCAAGGTTTAACAATATTTATTGATGATGTTCATTGGTGTTCATCAGAATCTTGGAAATTATTATGTGATTTATTAAATTTTGAAGAAGAATCTGAAGATATTATAAATTCAATGTCATTAAAAGTTGTTTGTACTTATACAACTAATGCTGATCAATTTATTGATAATGTAAATGGTTTAGAAAGAGAAAAATTATTTTTAGATTATATTGAAAGATCAAATATTGATTTACATTATTTTAATATATCAAAAATTGAAAAATCTGATTATCTTGATTGGGCAATTGATGCAATGGGTGCAAATGGTATTAAATATTCAAAACAAAAAGATGAAAATATTAGTACTGAAAATAATCCTGCAAATCAAACCAGTATGTCATCAATGAAAGATACAACAACAATTCAATCTCATTTAAAACGTCAAGTTAGTAATGAAGGTCATTTATTAGATTCAAAAGATTATGTTGAAAAACAATCAAAAATTTTTGAAATTTGTGAAGGTAATATTATATTAGTTAAATTTCTTGGTAGAATTGCTCGTTTTACTCAAGAATGTTATTATATAAATAATGGTAAATTAGGTTTATGGGTAATTGATCATGAAAATGCAATTAAATATGGTACAAATAAATCAGAAATTATAACTAATTATTTAAATTATTCAACAACTCCAGAAGTTCGAGATTTTTTAAATTATGCAGCAATTATATCAAATGGAACTGGATTTCATTTAAGTGATTTAATTGTTGCTTGTGCATTACCAATGGATAAAGTTTTTGAAATGATTCAATTATGTATTAAAACTAAAATTCTTGAACCAACAAGTACTTATTATAAAGTTCCATTTCATTTAATATGTTCAAATGAATCACCATTTGATTTAACTGATAATAATGTTTGGGAATTAGCATCAAATTGTTCTTATAAATTTACTCATGATTGTTTAATAGCTCATATTATAGGTGAATTAGTTCAACAAGATAAATTAAAAGAATTGGCAAGATTATGTGGTTTAAGATTTTATAAAATTATAACTAAAGAAAAATCTTTAAATATAAGTGGATATTTACAAATGGCAAGTTATTTTAGAAAATCTTATCAAGTTGCAAGACAAGATGAAAAAGAAATTTATATTGAAATTTTAGTTCAAGCTGGTAGATATGCTTCATCAACTTATAATATGAAATTAGCTCAAAAATTTTTTGCAGTAGTTGGAGAATTAGTTGATGATTTAGATTCAAAACGTCAATTAAAATCAATTTTAACAGTTGCAAATAATCATTATTATTTTAAAGAATATAATGAATGTTTAAATGTTATTGAAACTGCTCAAAAAAAATATAATTTTGATAAATTAGTTTTTATTATACAATTAGTTAAATGTAAAATTCAATTAGGTGATATAAATGGTGCATTAGATTATTGTTTTGAAATTTTACCAAAATTAGGTATAAATATAACTTGTGATGAAACTAAAAATGGAGAATTATTTAATAAATTAATTAATAAAATTCCTTTATCAGTACCAGAAATTAGAGGTATATTAAATAAAAAATCAATTCATAATCCTAAAACTTTATTAATTTATCAATTAATTACTCAAGTTATTGTACCTTTAAGAGCTATAAGAAGAGATAATACAAGAAAAGTATTACTTGCAAATGCTATGATATTAATTCATAATCAAGGTATATCACCATTTTGTGCATTAATTATGACTGATTTTGCAAATGAATTTGCTATTGAATGTACAAATTCTGGATTTTTAAAAGCAAAAGAATTATGTCGAGTTGCTTTAGCATTAATTAATAGAGCTCCTGATGTATCAATTGTTTTTACTAAAGCTATTTATGAAGTTTATGTTTGTTCATTAGCTATGTATATGGAACCAATGGATGTTGTTTTACATTATTTTGAAACTGCAATGGATCAACAATTGGAAGGTTTAGCAACTTATACAACATTAGATATTATATTAGGAATTTCAAAAGTTTTCTTTTTATTTATAAGTGGTAAGGCTTATGAAAGTTCATTTATGTTAAAATCAAGAAGAAATACAAGATCAAGAAATTCTCTGAAAGCAAATAAATATTTATATGATTGTGAAGATTTAATGTTTGGTACAGGTTCAATAGATGAATTTATGATTAAATATGATTTTTCAAATGAAGCTCCAATTACAAGAATGAGTCATTATTGTGTTATATTAAATAGTTTAACTATATATAAAAGATTTGATGAAGCAGCTGATTTAGTTTTTAATACTGTTTATCAATTATCATTAGATTGTCCATTAAATTTACCAAGTATACCATATTATATGATTTTGGCAAGAATTTTAACTTATTGTAGTGAAAGAAAAAATGATTATGAAAAAAAATTATCAATTGAATTATTTGAAGATGTTAAAAAAAGATTTAAATTATGGTCAAATAATAATGAATCAACTTTTGCATCAAAATATTTATTAGTTGAAGCATTTGATGAAATTAAACAATTAAAAACTGATCATTTAAGAATTTTAGATAAATTTGAAGAAGCTATTGAAATTGCAATTGAACATAAAAATGAATATGATGTTTGTTGGACAAGTATTTATTGTGCAAGATGGTTAGTTAGTATTAATCAAAATAAGAAAAGAATTTGTCATTTTGCTAAAAAAGGTATTGATATTTTAAAAAAATTAGAAATGAATGATTTTGTAAATTTTTTTGAAGATGAATTTTCAAAATATTTAAATAATTTTAATCCATTATATAATTGGGCAGGATTAAATGGTCATCATCATCAACAACATCATCATCATCATCATCAACAATCTCAACAAGAAAGACCTCCTATTTCAAATAGTGCAAATACAGCTATGTTAACATCATCATCAATGAAAGTTGTTAAAATTAGTGAAGATACTGAAAATATTAGAAAACAATTAAAATTAAATCGTAAATCAAGAAGTAGTAGTAGTAATAAAAAAATTAATCCAAATGTTCAAAAAATTTTAGAAGCAAATAATAAAAATCCTTTAATAAATTCATTAAATTCAACTATTCAAGCATGTTTAGCTATATCAGAAGCAACTGATGAAAAATCAATTTTATTAGAATTATTATCATCAACTATTAAATTTTCAGAAGTTGATTATGGAGTTGTTGTTAATTTTAAAGATGAAGAACCTGTTATAATTGGTGTTGGATCTTCAAGACATATTTATTGTTTAGATCAAGAACCTTTAAGTTCAAGAACTGATGTTTGTCCTTATACTTTATTAAAATATGTTTTAACAAGTGGAGAAGTTGTAAATAAAGATGATGATCAAATTGCATTTGCAAATAGATTTTCAAAAGATTCTTATTATAAATTAAATCAATGTTTAGCAATGATTTGTATACCAATTAAAAATCAATTTGGATTATTTGGTGCATTATATCTTGAAGTTGATAAAAATAATAAAAATTTTAATTCATCAAATGCAACAAATTCTTTATTTAATGAACGTAAAAAAGATTTATTATATTTATTTTGTTTACAAGCTGCTGTTGCTTTAGGTAAAGCAAAATTAATTAAACAAATGGAAATTTCAAAAATGGCTGCAGAAGATGCAACAGCTGAAAAGGCAAGTTTTTTAGCAAATATGTCACATGAAATTAGAACTCCATTTAATTCATTATTATCATGTTCAATATTTTTATTAGATACAAATTTAACTTCAACTCAAAGAGAATATGTTGAAACTATTAAAAGTTCTGCAATGGTTACATTAAATATTATTGATGGTATATTAGCATTTTCTAAAATTGAACATGGATCTTTTACTTTAGATAGTGAACCATTTTCATTAAATGATTGTATTGAAAGTGCTGTACAATTAGGTGGTGAACAAGTTATTAATGATAATTTAGAATTAGTTTATTATAATAATTGTCCACAAATTGATAAAGTTACAGGAGATGTTACAAGATTTAGACAAATTATAATAAATTTAGTTGGTAATGCAATTAAATTTACTGCTAAAGGTCATATTATAGTTAATTGTAATGCAACTAAAATTACTGATGATAGATTTGAAATTTCAATATCAATTGAAGATACAGGTATTGGTATACCAGAATTATCTCATAATAAAGTATTTGGAGCATTTTCACAAGTTGATGGATCTTCAAGAAGAGAATTTGGTGGATCTGGATTAGGTTTAGCTATATCAAAAAAATTAGCTGATATTATGGGAGGTGATATAACATTTGAAAGTAAAGAAGGTATTGGTAGTACATTTTATTTAAATGTTATATTTAATGTATCATTATTTAATGAACCATTAATTAAATGTCATAAAAAAGCATTAATTTTTAGTAATAATAAAAAAGAATTAACAAGTATAGCATTAAAAAATATTTTAGAATATTCAGAAGTTGAAGTTAAAATTACAAATAAATTAGATATAAATGATTTAAATTATGATTTAATATTTATTAATTATGATGAAGAATTTAAAAAATTTGAAAAAAATATTTTAAATAAAACAAAAATTGTAATATTAGCAAAATTTGGTGAATTATTATCAGATATTGAAGAAAAATATGAATCATTATTATGTCCAATTCAAAGAGGTAGAGTTATAAGAATTTTAGAAAATATTGAACAAAGTAAAAAAATTAAAATTGAAACTGAAAAAAATAAAAAAATTGAAGAATTATTATCATCAAAATATCCTTTAAAAATTTTATTAGCTGAAGATAATTTATTAAATTATAAAGTTGCTTTAAAATATCTTGAAAAATTAGGTTATAAAGCTGATCATGCAAAAGATGGTGTTGAAGTTATTGAAAAATTTGATAAATCAATTAATGAAAATAATAAATATGATGTTATATTAATGGATATTCAAATGCCTAGAAAAGATGGAATTGCTGCAACAAAAGAAATTTATAAAAAATATTCAAATTTAGAAAATTTATTACCAAAAATTGTTGCATTAACTGCAAATGTTGCAGGTGATGATAGAGATATTTGTATAAAATGTGGAATGATTGATTTTGTTTCAAAACCAATATTACCAAATGAATTAAAAAGAGTATTAACTAAGATAGGTGAACTTTTAAAAGATTAATATTAATATATATATTTATTATTTATAAAATTACATAAAATTTTTTTTTTTTTCTTGAGTAAATTTTTGTTTATATTCTTTATATTTAGCATACTCTTCAATTCTCTTTTCTGTCCATTCTTTCATTGATTGATAATATTGATCAAATGCACCTTCAGGAATCTTATTATATTCTGCTTTTTCTTCAGGAGTTTTTAATTTCCATTGACTTGATAATTCTTTAAAAATCTCAGTTGAAAGTTTACCTTCTCCTCTTGGAAAATTTTCTTGAACAAATATACTATATCTGTTTGCTGGCTTCATTGGCTTTGGTGTAAAAATAGTTTTTACAGTAGCATTAAATTCATCGGCAGCTTCTGAATATTTTAAAGTTTCTTCATAAGGTAAAAGTTTAAATTCTTTATGAACTTCTAAAACAGGATGGCTACTCAATAACATAAATAAATTCAAAGTAGAAAGCTTTCTTGGGTCTTTTGAAACTTTTTTATACAATTTTCTTTCTTCTTCTTTGATTTTAGCAATAGTTTTTTTCTTTGCTTCTATTTCTTTTATTAATTTTTCTTTTAATTTTTGTTCTCTTTTTATATTTGCCTTTTCTTTAAGAGTTATTTTTTTTGGCAGTGATTTTGGTTTACTTTTTCTTGGTGTTGTTGATTTTGGTTTTGTTGGTGTTGTTTCAGTTGAAGTTGCAATTTCTGAATAAAATCTAATACCAATTGGAATTGATTTAATTACATTTGGTCTAATCAATTGAATAGTTGGTGATTGAATAATACTTCTACCAATTAATGATCTTAACATGATGAATAGATTAATAAGTGGTAATGAATGGATGAAAAAAAAAAAGGAAAGAAGAAATGAAAAAAAAAAAAAGGAAGAAAAAAAAAAAAAGTGGGCATTGGAGGAATTTAATCAATTCTTATACTCTTTGTTTTTGCTTTGTTTGTTTACACTTCATGAGACACCTAATTTTTTACTAAAACACACTATGGTAGTGTGCATCTCAATCAGAAGATCATAAAATTGTAAAGTTAAAATTAACATCCAACCTTGTAACCAAAAACACACACATTCACACACTAATTATATATATAATGAACAAGGGTCAATGATCATTCAAATTTTTTTAAGTTTCTAAATTTTTTTTATTGATTTACTACTACTTTTTTATGGATATCTAATACGAACGTTTTACTATACATACACCCTCTCTTCACATCAATCAATTGAATCCACTCAAACTTCCTTTGATCTATCATTATATAGTTTATTCTTCTCTCTTCTTCTTTTTTCTTTTCAAGGAAAAAAAGGGCCAAAAAACTAAACAAAAAAACAAAAAAAAAAATTTACTAAGAAAAAAAAAAAATGTTAACAAAAAAAAATATTATTGATTTTATAAAAATTTTCATCAATTCCTTCATCTAATTATCAATGTTTTCAACTGCAAGACCAGATACTTTATTCTTAGGAGCTCAAAAAATAAGTGGAGATGATGTTCGTACACAAACTGTATTAGCAGCTCAAACAGTTGCTAATGTTGTTAAATCATCATTAGGACCAGTTGGATTAGATAAAATGTTGGTTGATGATATTGGTGATGTTACAGTTACAAATGATGGTGCAACAATCTTATCATTATTAGATGTTCAACATCCAGCTGGGAAAATATTAGTTGAATTGGCTCAACAACAAGATCGTGAAGTTGGTGATGGTACAACAAGTGTTGTAATTGTTGCAGCAGAATTATTAAAAAGAGCTCATGAATTAGTTAGAAATAAAATTCATCCAACAACTATTATAAGTGGTTATAGATTAGCTTCAAAAGAAGCTATTAGATATATTAATCAAGTTTTATCACAAAATGTTGATCATTTAGGTAAAGAAACTTTAATTAATATAGCTAAAACTTCAATGAGTTCAAAAATTATTGGTAGTGATTCTGATTTTTTTAGTAAAATGGTTGTTGATGCTTTATTAGCTGTTAAAACAATTAATTCAAAAAATGAAATTAAATATCCTGTTAAAGCTGTAAATATTTTAAAAGCTCATGGTAAATCATCTTTAGAATCTGTTTTAATTGATGGTTATGCATTAAATTGTACTGTTGCTTCACAAGCAATGATTAAATCAATTAAAAATGCAAAAATTGCTTGTTTAGATATTAATTTACAAAAAGCAAGAATGGCAATGGGTGTTCAAATAAATATTAATGATCCTGATCAATTAGAAGAAATTAGAAAAAGAGAATATGGTATTATAATTGAAAGAATTCAAAAAATTTTATCAAGTGGTGCAAATGTTATATTAACAACTAAAGGTATAGATGATTTATGTTTAAAAGAATTTGTTGAAAATAATTGTATGGCTGTTAGACGTTGTAAAAAAGAAGATTTAAGAAGAATTGCAAGAGCAACAGGTGCTACATTAATTTCTTCATTATCAAATTTAGAAGGTGAAGAAACTTTTGAAAGTTCTAATTTAGGTTATGCAGATGAAGTTATTCAAACAAGAATTAGTGATGATGAATGTATATTAATTAAAGGTACAAAACAACATTCATCATCATCAATAATATTAAGAGGTCCAAATGATTTTTCATTAGATGAAATGCAAAGATCTATTCATGATTCTTTATCAGTTGTTAAAAGAACTTTAGAAAGTGGTCATGTTGTACCTGGAGGAGGAGCTGTTGAAGCTGCATTAAATATTTATTTAGAAAATTTTGCAACAACAGTTGGTTCAAGAGAACAATTGGCAATTGCAGAATTTGCTCAAGCTTTATTAATTATTCCAAAAACTTTAGCAAGTAATGCAGCAAAAGATTCTTCAGAATTAGTTGCAAAATTAAGAACTTATCATGCAATGTCACAATTAGCTAAAAGTAATGATGAAAAAAGAAGAAAATATAAAAATTATGGTTTAGATTTAATTAATGGAAAAATTGTTGATGAAGCAAAATTTGGTGTATTAGAACCAACAATTTCAAAAATTAAATCAATTAAATCTGCATTAGAAGCTTGTGTATCAATTTTAAGAATTGATACAATAATTGAAGTTCATCCAGAACCTCCAAAAGAAGATCCACATGATCATTAATATAATTATTAATATATATATATAAAATTACCGTTTATTAAATTACCCTAAAAAAAAAAAACCTATAAAATAAAACAAGAATTGAAAATATGTAGAATTGAAAATTTTTTTTTTTTTTTTTTTTGTTTATACTATTATCCTATTTATTGAACGTTTTTTTGGTATTGATTCAATATTTTTATTTGATAATGGAATTCTTCTTGGAGTTTTCTCTATATCTTCATCATATAAAGAATTTGAAGAAATTGATTGAGTTAAAGATAAATTTGAATTAATTGATGAAGAACCAACTAAACTATAATTTGAAAAAGATTTTTTTGAAGAAATTTTATAATAATTAATTTTTGTTAAATATTCTAATTCTTGTTTTTGTAATAAAGAATTTTTAATACCAATTAAAAATGGTTGTAAAGTTAAAATTAATTCTTGTTCTTTTA
This sequence comes from Insectozyma bohioensis, assembly GCA_030582535.1. Taxonomy (NCBI): domain Eukaryota; kingdom Fungi; phylum Ascomycota; class Pichiomycetes; order Serinales; family Debaryomycetaceae; genus Insectozyma; species Insectozyma bohioensis. The sequence continues at coordinate 79,929 of JAKTXL010000013.1, read as the reverse complement.
TAGTTATATTCCAATTTAATAAATTTATTAATTCTTTTTCAGCTAAATTAATTTCTTGTAAATTTAATAAACCATCAGTATATTTTGTCCAATGTTTATTTAATGGTGAAGAATCATTTAAAGATTTTGCTGCAACAATTAAAGCTGATAAAAAAATTCGATGTCTTGTTGTTTCCATACCAACAGCATTTGCAGGTAATAAATTTCTTAATTTATTAAGATAAACTAATGTTGCCATTAAAGTTGGAGTTTGAACATTTGAATATTTAATTAAATTTTTAATAAAATTTGATAATGAAATAGTTGGATTTATAGATAATATATTGGATGTATTTGTTGAATTTAAATCTAATAAAGTTGATGGTTTTTTTGGTTTAACTTGAATAATTGAATTAGTTGTTGCAACTAAAAAATTTATCATATCTTGTGAGACAGGTTGTCTTGAAAAAATTTTTAAAGCTTCTTTATCAGACATGGTTGGTTTGGTTTGGTTTTGGATGGTTGAAATAAATAAAAAAAATATATATAGAAAAATAGAATTAAATTTTTTTTGGAAAGGAGATCTTCTTTTATATTTATATGTTGTTATTGTGATAAAAAGAAGCATTTATTTTTAAATTGTTTTTTTTATTTTTACCCTTTCCAAATTAAATTTTTTGGTTGTGAAAGAAACATAAAAATTTTCTTTATTAAATTACTTTAAAAAGTTACAATTCCAAATTAGGAAAATTTTATTTTTAATTTATTTTTTTTTTTTTTTTGTTTTTTCGCGTTACCAATTCTTTTTCTTTTTCTAACCCTTTCAAACGTAGAGATTAAATTAAATTATATTAAATGAGTTACATTTTTAATAGATAAGTTCTTTTCTTTATTGCAAGTAAAATTTTGAAAGCTGTTCCATTAAACGATTATTAAAATTTGTTTATTTTTATTTATCATTTAAAGATCTTTCTGGTATGTTGTTGTTTATTTTGGCGAAGTTTTTAACTTCAGTTTGTACGTTTTCGATTAAATATGAAAGGAGGGTAACAAAGAAAATAATAAATAAATAAACAAACCAGTTGAGTTTGAGTTCTTGGTTTTAAACTTCTTTAATCTCTTACATTTTGTTTAAAAGACGTGTCTCTTTATTATTGTTACACAAAGAATCATCCTGCCAGGTACAACTTTTTTTTTTTTTGAACATCGTCAAAAAGAAAAAGTCAAGTTTCCAACATTCTCTAAAAATATTAAATACCTCTCCACAACCTAAAAAAAGATTATCGGCTCATCTTCCAACTTAAACGCGAATTACATTACATACTACTATTTTTTTTTTAATACACGATATTTTTTTATTAATACATATATAAATTATCTAATACTACAAGTTTTTCCTTAATTACCAACAGAATCAGGATAATAAAAAAATGCCAAGGCTATGATAAGATAAGTACTTAATAACATCGCACCTTCTAACCAATTACTTTCACCATCTAATATAACTAAATTAGTTATAAATACACTAATAAATAATATAGCTGTTTCAAATGTTGAAAAATATAATGACATTGGTACATTTATAGCCCAACCAACTAATACCATAAATGGTGTTACAAATATAGCAATTTGTAAAGAAGATCCAACAGCAACTCCTATAGCTAAATCCATTTTATCTTTCATTGCAACTATTATAGCAGTTACATGTTCTGCTGCATTACCAACTATTGGTATAACAATTAAACCAATAAAAGTTTTTGATAAACCAGTTTTTTGAACAATTTCATCAATTGATCCAACTAAATAATCAGCACATATAGAAACTAATAAAGTTGTAAATAATAAAACTCCTAAAGCACTATAAACACTTAAATGATTTTCTGGATCATCTTCATCATCTTTTGGTTGACCAATATCTTCATTTTCTTCAATATCAGGAGTTGTTGTAGTAGAAGTTTCTTCAAATAAATCTTTATGAGTTTTTAAAGAAAATAATAAATAAAACATATAAACAATTAATAAAATTATAGATACACCTCTTGATAATGATAAAATTAAATCATCTGATGAACCAGGTTCAGGAAATATACCATTATCACCATTTTTTTTTTTTGGATTTGGTAAAGTTGAATGAAATGCAGCAGGAATTAATAATGATGCAGTTGCTAAAGCCATTAAACTTGACATTGTTTGAGCAACAGTTTGATTAAAAGTTTGTTGAACTCTTGTTATACCACCAGCAACAAAACAACAACCTAAAACTAATAATAAATTTGATAATATACTACCCAACATTGAAGCTTGAACAATTCTAACTTGATTATCTTTTAATGCTATAATTGAAACAATTAATTCAACTGCATTACCAAATGTTGCATTTAATAAACCACCTGCTGTTTGTCCAACATATTCACTAATTTCTTCTGTTGCATAAGCTAAAATTGATGCTAAAGGTATAATAGCAAAAAAATTAAGCCAAAATCTTGCTGATGATGACCATTCTAATTGACCTGCTAATATACCTAATGGTACAAATATTAATATATAATTAACTGGTGAAGATTTAAAAGTTAATTTAGTTGCTTTTATAATATTTTTTTGTAATTTTTGAAAAACATTTGGTGAAGGTCTATTTAATAATGGTAAATCACTCATTGAAGTGTGTGTTGTTGAAAAAAGGAAAATTTAATTTAATTTTTTTTTTTTGGAATTGGTTGGATTTTTATAATGAGATATTTTTTTACTCCAAAGCTTCCTGAAATTAAAATTAATTTGTTCGTCAGAGATCGTTTCTTTCTATTGTTGATCTTTTAATTAAATTTTCGGTTTCAAAAAAGAGGCTGAGGTTTTTTCCTGTTATATATTCTGTATATTTCTCTTTCTATCTAACTAATTCATTCCATAAATATGGTGTGAAAATTATAATGGCTGTAATTATTGTATCAAAAGCTTCATATAAAGCAATTGGAAATCTTAATAAACCTTGATTTTTAAAATTTATATATATAGAATAAAAGGCAACACTGAAAAAATGATTAAATAATAACATTGGAAATGGTAACATCCCACTTAATAATCCGATTGGTCCATTAACACATTCATCACCTAATTCAAAATATCTAAAACATCCATTTTGTAAAATTTTTAAAGATTTTTTATCGGCAGCAAATAATGAATATAATGCAATTGATAAAGTATTTATAACAGAATCTAAATTTTTTCTTTTACGATGAAAACTTTTTAATCTTTTTGATAATAATTCATAATTTTTTAAATCTGTTATATAATTTGGATGTAATAATTTTGCTAATAATACACTATCATTTAAACCAACTGTCATTCCACCTCCTGTTAATGGATGTCTCATATTTAATGAATCTCCTAATAGTATAAAACCTTTTAAATTACCTTGTTTTTTAGCTGATAAATATTGATTTGGCATAATTTTAAATTTATTTGATTCAATTGCTTTTTTAAATGATGGTTGAGTTTCTTTTGGTATTATAGGTAATAACAGTTCTAAATAATTAACTAATTTTGTTGATGAAGGAGGTTTTGTTGATGGAAATGCACATAACATTCTTGTTTCATGAGGTGAAATTTGATAAATTAATACTGGAGCATGATCTCCTAATATAACATGACCTTTTTGAGGTGAAGGTAATTTTGCATCAATTAATGATAATCCAATAAAATATGATCCAATATGAGGAATATTATTTTCATTTAATTCTTTTCTAAATTTTGAATAAATTCCATCACATGATATAGTTAATTTTGAATAAAAATTTTTTAATTCATTTTCAATTTTAACTTGAATACCAATTATTATAGAATCTTTTTTAATTAATTTAATTACATTACCTTGAATAGTTGTAATATTTTTTTCTTGTTTACATATAAATCTTAAATTTTGTATAAAATCTCCATGATGAAATGATATACCACGAACTCTTTCATCATTATCCCAATCAATTAATTTAATTGTTGAATCATTATCTAATTTATCATTATCTTCAAAAATAACATCTAATATTGGTTTTTCAGGATTTGTAACATTTGCAATTTTTTTTTCAGGATATTCAATTATAACTTTTTCATTTCTAAATTGAATATAATAACCTGTACATGGGGTTGCTTCAATATTATTAATAGCTTTAATCATACCTAATTCTTTTAATGCTTTAATACCAGCTGGTTGCATTAATTCTCCAACAATTCTATCAGGTCTTGACCAATCTCTTTCAATTATTAAAACTTTTCTACCTTGACGTGCTAATGCAGTGGCTATAGTTGGACCAACTACACCAGCTCCAATTACTATAACATCATATTCAATAGATTGTTCAGTCATACTTCTTTGATGATTTTTAATAAAAGAAAAGTTTTGAAAAGATGATGTGTTTTTATAGAAATTTTTTTGGTCGTACAGAATTTAGAATTTAGAATTTAGAATTTTTTTTTTTACGACGCGAAAAATAAGATGTTTTTCAGATGTTTTTTACTTACTCGTATGATTTATACAATTTATTTACTCACTTTCACTTTCACTTTCTGCTTCTTGTAACCAAGTTACAAATTTACCTGTTAATATTTTAACTTCTTCTTCATCATTCCACCATTCTAAAATATTATCTTCTTCAATAATTTCTAAATCATATAAAGTTTTAACCCCAATAAATAATATAATTTGATTATAAATTTTATCTAATTTTGAAATTTTATTTGTTAAAATATTTAATAAATCAATTTGTTCTTCATTACTAAAAACTTGTCTTTTAAACATTTTACCCCAATTATTAAAAATTTTATTTGAAGCTTCTTGTGATGTTAAAGTATCTGTTGTTATAAATTCAACAATTTTATTTAATAAAGCTTCAACTGTAACATTTCTAACATCATGATAAGTTACATTCATTGACATTCTTAAAGTATTTAATTCTAATAATGCAGTATCAATATCATGATTATTATTTATAGCTCTTAAAACAGTTGCTAAACCTTCTTTATTAAAATCTTCTTCTTCATCATCATCTGTAAAAATCATTGAATTTGTTGATAAAGTTCTATTTTTTCTTCTTTTCTTTTTTGTAAAAGAAGATATTGAATCATCTGAATAATTTAATATTGGTAAATTATTTAAATTTTCTAATACTTTATTATCTTCAACATTATAATTAATTATAATATTATTTAATATAACATTATTACCAATTTCACAACCAGATATAATACTATTATTTATATTACAATCATTATTTATAATTGAATTATCCCATATAAAAGAATTTTCAATTATAACATTATTACCAATTTTACAATTTTTTCCAATTATTGAAGTTTTAATTAATGAACCTTCACCAATTGAACTATTTTTTCCAATACATGTTGATGTACCAATTTTACAAGATTGTGCTAATAAAATTTTATCTTCTTTATAAATATTATTAAATTCAAATGAATATGATTGAAATAAATCTGGTACTAAAGGATAACACCATCTTTCTAAAATATCTTTTGAAATTGATTTATAAGTATTCCAACTTTCAACTCTACTTGCATATTCAGAACTTTCATCTATAATATAAGCATAAATAGTTTTTTTTAATAAATCAGATGTTAAAACTCCTTTAATAAAATCATTTCTTAAATATTGATAATCAAAATTATCTTGAAAAGTTGATGGAACATTTGGTGTACAAATATCTATTTGACAATCAATTAAATCATTTCTAATAACAAATTCATCATTTATATCTTCTAATAATTCAAGATCAATATTTATACTTGATTTTTTTTCATTAATTGGTGGTATACTTTGATAATATAAACATCTATTTGTAATTTTATCTAATACAAATGTTGCAGGATCAATTTTAGATCTTGTACGATGTAATGGTGAAGATTTATTTAATACCATAGTTAACATATAATCTTTATCTTTTTTTTTTTTATTATTATGAAATTTTAAAATTTTTTTAAAATCAATATTTGTTACAACATCACCTGAAACTAATAAAAAATCTCCTGTAATTAAACCTCTATTATCTAAATCTCTCATTGAATCTCCAACAGATTTTGATTCAGATGATATAATTATTTTAATTTGAAAATTTCTCTTTTTAGATTCAATATATTCTTGAATTTGATCAGCATGTGTTGTACATAATAAATAAACTTCATTTACACCAGCATTTGCTAAAAATTCTAATGTATATTCAATTAATGGAACATTTGCTAATGGTAATAAACATCTTGGTTTAGTTGAAGTTAATGGTTGAAATCTTGTTTCAAATGAATCAGTTAAAACAATTGCTTGAAATCGATCATCAACTATATCTTTCTTCTTTGGCATCGTTGAAAATATGACTACAAAAAAAAAAAAAAAAATTTTTTTAATTTTTTTTTCTCATAAAAACATTTATTAATTCTAATCTATTTACTTTAATCTAATTTACTTTTTTTTAATTCTTCTTTTCTTGCTTCTTCTTCCATAATAATTCTTTTCCATTCAGGAATTGGTTTTGGTTTCTTTTTATTAATTTCATCTTCTTTCATAGCTAATAAAATTGTTGATAATAATAATACAATTGTAAAACCTTGTGCATACATTCTTGCTTGAACAGCTTTTTGAGCTGTTGTCATAATTTTATCTTTATTAACAAATACCCATGAACCATATAATGATGCAGCCCAAGCAGTTATAATTATTTGATATTTATGATCACTTAAAGTTGAAAAAATTTTATCTGATGTTGATAAATTTTGCCAATCTTTAAATTCTTGTAAAACTTTTTGATCTGAATATTCACCTTGATGCATTTTTTTATCAAATTCCCATGAACCTTGATCTGCCCAAAATGCTCCTAATGAAATTGTTGGCATTGCAATTAAAGCTGTTTTAATACTTGGTGTAAATTTATTAAATCTAATTGGATGTTTATGTTTTAAATAACTATAAAGTCCAAATGATAATATACCTCCATATAGTAAACCTTTACTACCTTCTGATATAATATGTGATAAATGAGCATCTTTTTCTTCTTGTGATAAAATCTTCATTTTTGAAATGTAATTGTTATAATTGTTGTAATTATTGTGTTTGTTATAATTGATTCTATTTTCTGGAAATTCTTCTATTTATATAATCTTTTATAAAATGGCTAATGGAAGAAGTAGGAAGAAGAAAAAAAAAAATGGTGTTTGAAAGCAAAAAAAAAAAAATTATCTCGGAATTTGAAAATTCTTCTCGTTTCTTTTTTTCTTTTTCCTTGAGCCAATTATTATCCATGAATCATCATCAATCAATGGATCATTCAGATCATTCAATGGATAGATGTTCAATGAACGTATGTATACTTCTATTAGATCATGATTTTTATACTAACCATTTTTAGATGTTATTCACTTGGGATTGGAAAAATACTTGTATTGTTTTTAAATGGTGGCATATTAAAACTATTCAAGGTTTTATATTATCTTTAATTTCAATTATTTTTATAAGTTCTTTATATGAATTTATTAAATTTTGGTCTAATAAATGGGAAAGAAATAATTTTAATAATCAATCTTTACAAAATTATAAATTTAAACGTGGTTTATTATATGGTTTACAAGTTTTTTATTCATTTTTATTAATGTTAGTATTTATGACTTATAATGGTTGGTATATGTTAGCTGTTGCAATTGGGGCTGGTATTGGTAATTATATTTGGGGTGATATCTTGGATTCAACAAGAAATTTATCATGTCATTGATTTAATATATATATTCTATATACGTGGTGTTGGTTTTTTTGATAATTGTCTTCTCTATCCCCTAAATGGCTTATATGCAGGGTGTGTAAGTTTGTGTGATGTTAAAAAAAAAAAGTAATTAAATTTTTTGCGCATAGATAACGAAATCTAAAACTTTTTTAAAACAAGTTTATCTAAGATTTCTATTTTTAGTAATGAGGAAAGAAGTAGATAACTACGAACAAAAAATATTAATTCTTTTAATATATTTTGAATGAAGATGTTTATAATATTAAGTTAAAGATTTCTATTGTATTTACTAAAAGATCGTGAAAAATAAATTACTATATTTATTGAATATTACAGTTTTTTTTTTTTTTGCAATAATTAATTAGTGATTACATATTTTCTATAAATTTATTAAACGAAAGACAATAATAAAATATAATGTAACAATTATTCTTGTCGTTCCTAAAAGATTATCGTATGATAATTATTAGCTAATTCAGTAACAAAGTCTGATGTTTGAGTTTGTGATGATATATATATATATATATATTATAGTAATAAATATAAAAGACTAAAGTCTCGTATAAAGTTGACTAAACTTGAGGAATTATTGACTGAATAAGTTCGAAAACTCTTCCCGTTTGTTAGACAAAAAAAAAATACAATAAGAAATCACTCAAAAATATAGGAGAATCTTGGTCTACAGATACTGAAAAGTCGCCCAATTTCCTTTACAGCATAAAATTACTATCTTTATATTTTGTATATAATGTTTTACTTAGTTAGTTACTATTCATTTTTATTATTAAACCCAGTTTCCTTTAAAATTTGTTTATAAAATTTTTTATAGTAAAAAACCTCTTAATTTGAACTTAAACAAACTATTATTATATTCTTGAAATAATAATTTAAAATACTAATACTTGATGGTCGCCATATAAATTATAATAATCAGTGTTGCCATTTGAATTTAATTTATTACCAAACGAACATATTTTTAAATCTTATGCAATCTTTGTCTCTCGCGCGAAGCGCGAGAGGATGGCGCTGAGTGTTGGCACGATTATGGTACCAAAATTTATCACACGAAGTTACAATTTATCCTCGCGCGAAGCGCGAGGTTTTTGGGCTGCGTATAGTACGAAAAAAAAAAAAAGAAAAGGTTGTAGTTGCGAAATCTATGAGCAGATCCTTGAGCAGATAAATCTATGAGCAGATATTGGATGGGATAGTAAATTAAAATGATAGAGTTTGCATCAATGGGTTTCTGTGGCGCTAAGAGGTTAGCGCTGAGTGCAATAATAGTATAAACTTGTAATAAATATAAACTTGTAAGTATCTTGTAATTATCTTAGCGCGAGGTTTTTGGGCTGCGTATAGTACGAAAAAAAAAAAAAGAAAAGGTTGTAGTTGCGAAATCTATGAGCAGATCCTTGAGCAGATAAATCTATGAGCAGATATTGGATGGGATAGTAAATTAAAATGATAGAGTTTGCATCAATGGGTTTCTGTGGCGCAGAGGTTAGCGCTTCGTGCTTATAGCCGTGTTTTGACTTTAAATCATTCAAAATGACTATACTAAAGTCACGGTCGTGTGAGGAACGCGACGGTCGTGGGTTCAAACCCCTCCAGAAACATCTTGATACCATATTTTTTTTTCTTTTCTCGCCCTATGACGTAGGAAGAAAAAGTTTTTTTTTTGCAAATTTGAGATCTCGTCGTATCTTCGTATCTATTTTATAGAAGAACAAGATCCCTTTCTTTTTGAATGTATGGGTCAATTATTGATATACAAGGTTGTTTATATGATTATATTCTTGAATTACTTTTTAACCTTTACAATTATAAGTTCAATTTTTCTAAATTAATACTATATTTTTAATTTTCTTAATATTTCATAGATTTTGTAAAAATATTTAAATAAATTATAATATTTCTATAAATGAATTTCTTTTTAATAATTTTTATTATATATTTATTAATAAATAATAAATATTATTAATTAATAACATAAATGTTATTAATAAATAATAATTTATATAATTATAATTATATAAATCTCTAAAATTATTCAATTATAAAAGACTTTACTTCATATTTTTTCCAGTACTGTTGTTTAGCGGATATTTTTCAAAATGTTACATTAAATGTTGTATTGACAACTATCTAACATTTATAGAGACCTATAAAATTATGATATACTCACTTATTATAGAAAAATAATTTCTAAAAAATTACCTTATAATGCAAAACTTTAATTATCCTTTGTTTTTACCATTTTAAATAATTACTGTTTAAAAATTTGTTTCTAATTAAGTTAAAAATACACTTGGTAGCGATATTTTTAGCTAAATAAACAACTCAACCTACAATTCAGAAAAATTTAAACAAAAATTAGCTTAGTTGGTGATAAATAAATACAAAGAGTTTTTGAATATAAGAGCATTTTGAAGTTGTTCAGATTAACCTTATAGTTATATAGAATCATCATTTACTTAATTGCAAATAAAAAATATACAAAATACAAACAAATAATTCTTTAAAATCTGACATACATCATAAAAATAATTCCTATATATAACCATTTGTTTTGAAAATACTGTCTTTAAAGAAAATACAAATAATTCTTTAAAGACAGTATTTTATAAATAAAAACAATTTTGGCGTTTTTTTAAATTCGCGTTAAGAAAAAAACAGTCTTTAAGGAATTGAATGGTGTTTTCCTTAAAGACTGTTTTTTCAAAACATACTTGTATACAGGACAACATTTCAACAATTTATAAAAAACCGTGATTTTTTCTTTCTTTTTTATTAAATACAATCATATATGTATTTATATAGATTTATAACATCAATGAACTCATCAATACTGAACAGAGCTTAATATCTTGTTAAAAAAGCAGAGTAAAAATATGATCGAACTTTGCAAAATCGCGTTAATTTACATTATTACACAAAATAAAAAAACAGACTTTAAGGAATTGAAAATAAAAATAAAAATAAAAACACGTAAAGTTTTTATGCATGTCAGATTTTAAAGAAACTATTAATTAAATCTTTAAAATCTGACATGCATAAAAAGTAAACAAAAAAAAGCTAAATAATCAAAATCTTTAACATCTTTAAAATCTGACAAGAGTAAATAGTAAGCATTAAAATCTGTTAAACATGAAAACTATATAATTCTTTAAAATATGACATGCATAATAAGTAAACATAAAATCTAAATAATTAAAATCTTTAAAATCTGAAAAACGCAAATAGTAATAAACATTAAAATTCTTTAAAACCTGACAAGCATGAAAAGTGAATAATTAAAATCTTTAAAATCTGACAAACATGAAAAGTAAACAAAAACACTAATAAAAATCTGTAAAATCTCTTTAAAATCTGACAAGTGTATAATTGTAAACATTCAATAAAAACCTTTATTTATTGACATAAATAAAAACTAAATAATTAAAATCTGACAAACATTAATAGTAAACATTCAAAATCTTTAACAAGTAAATATTAAAAATCTTTAAAATCTGACAAACATAAAAACTACATAATTATCAAATTCTTTAAAATCTGACATGCATAAAGTAAACCATTGTATAAAATCTTTAAATTCTGACCAACGTAAATAGTAAACAAAAAAACTAAATAAATTAAGATCTTTAAAATCTGACAAGCATGAAAAGTAAATATCAAAAATTCTTTAAAATCTGACATGCATGAAAAGTAAATATCAAAAATTCTTTAAAATCTGACAAACATGAAAAGTAAACATTAAAATTATTTAAAATCTGTAAATAAAAACTAAATAAATTAAGATCTTTAAAATCTGACAAGCATGAAAAGTAAATATTAAAATTCTTTAAAATCTGACAAGCAGGAAAAGTAATCATTAAAATTATTTACATAAAAAACTACAGTAGACTTAAAATCTGACATGCATAAATGTAAACAAACCATACAAATTGTTAGTATTTGTTAGTATTTTTGGTGCGAAAAAACAAAAACAAATAAAAAAATTTAAAGACTTTTGTAAAATCCACACCTCTTTTTAACAAATTTTAAAACACTTTAATGAAGGCATAGGATCGATTACTCTTCCCTGAAAGCATAATATATAGGTCATTTTACCCACTTTTATGGTATTTATCCAAAAAAATTGGCGAAAAAAGAAGTATTTTACAGTGTTTAACGATATGTTTTGATTCTTATGCATGTCAGATTTTAAGGACACCCAAAAAACTAACTAATTAAGATCTTTAAAATCTGACAAGTATGAAAAGTAAATAACAAAAATTCTTTAAAATCTGACATGCATGAAAAATACATAATTAACATCCTTCAAATCGATTTTCCTTAAAATCTGACATGCATAAATGTAAACAAACCATATCCACACCTCTTTTTAACATACACCTCTTTTTAACATTAAAACACATTAATTAAGGTATAGGATCGATTACTCTTCCCCGAAAGCATAATATATAGGTCATTTTTACCACCTTTTATGGTATTTATCCAAAAAAATTGGCGAAAAAAGAAGTTTTTTTTACAGTGTTTAGCGATATTTTTTTGATTCTTATGCATGTCAGATTTTAAGGACACTCAAAAAGTAAACATTAAAAATCAAATTTAAAGAAAATATTTTTTTTTTTTTTTGCATCCAATTTATACTAAAGTTAATAATAAAGAAAAAATACATAAAACTGTACCCAACTCCAGTTATTTTGCATACTTTAGATATTTATATAAACTAGTCAATGACTCACTTATATATTATCGTAATTTTTACATTCATTAATGCTTATTTAAAGAATAGTCTTTAGAAATCTTTGTTTCAACCAAAGTATTTCTTTTTGGAGTTTTTTTTTTTTTCTTTAAAAGATATTTCATTGTTTAATATAAAATGAAATGGATACCATTTTTCAAGTTATAAAAAGAATATTAAAATCAATTAAAAGAAAACCTACTATATAACAACAAAGATCAAGAGCAAATTAAGAAAGAAAAAAAAAATTGGTTGAAATTGATATGTTATAAATTACCAAGTGGGTTGGTTTAATGAAGTTACTAGTTTTAGTAGTGAAGGAAGAAATGAATTCTACTGCTCATATTGCTTTAAATTATTGGTTTATACCTCCTAATAAAACATCATCTTTTGAAAATTCTTATGATGATGATTATTGGTTACAAGGTTGGGAAAAAACTAAAAAATGCTATTGATTAAACGTGGTGATGTAAATTTTATATGATTTAATGAAAGAAAATATTTATTTATTATATTCCAAAATAAATGTAGTTTAATAAGAAATTTAAAAAATGAACTTGATATTTAAAAAAATTGTAAATTATTAAAAAAGAATAAAAATAGATTATATGATTCTTAAATAACATAGGGATCACAATCTTGCGGGATCATAATCTTGCGAGATCACAATGTTGCGAATTGAAGAAAATTCAATTTTTTCCCTACTAAATTTTCACGGGAATAACATTTACGAAAAAAAAAAATTGAAATGAAGTGTCGCGTTTTTTTGTATATGTTTTGTTTAATTTAAAAAATTATTAAGTAACTTATTTATTCTCTATATAGCTTATTAGCTACAACTGTCGTTATCACAACGGCTTATACTGTTGTTGTTCGGATGAATTTAGATAGTTGGTGTTGTTCTTGGTGTGGCTGTCGTTGAAAGCTCCAATTCATTAGTACGCTTGTTGTACGAAAAATTGACAAAGAAAAAAAAAATTTTAAATCCGAAGTTTACTAAAAAAATCCGCAACATTATGATCCCTTTTTTGATGTTTAAATGCAGGATTGTTTTTTTTTAAAGCCGCCTAAAAGAGATTTGCAGTAAAAGTTTATACGCATATATGATAGGACTAGCCCATAACATACATTAAATATACATAATATATTACAAAACAACAAAAAAAATTATATAACGAATTATAAAAAAGAATAATAATAAATAATAAATTATAAAACAAAAGTTTTAAATTATTAACTTGATCCAAAATTATTTATTATCATATTTTTGTCTTGTTTAATATTTATATGTTTTTTTTTAGTCAATTAGGATATTTAGTAGTTGCTCATAACAAAATGAATAAATTAATAAATTTTCCTCATTTATTTTCTTCCTTATATTAATGATTATTATATAGATCATATATAGAATGTAATAAAATATATTAATATTTTAAACCTTTCATATTTCTTTATACTTTTATAGCTAATAAGATTTTTGAAAATGTTTTATAAACTCTCACAATTTGAAAAAAATTTCTATTAATTAATTAATTAAATCTATAAATTACTTTTTTTAATTTGAGTTTAAGAATCATTTTCATTTTTTTAACTTCATCTTTTACAATTTGATAATTTTTATCAATTTTTTTAATTAATTAAATTCATCTTTTTCAATCCCATTAAATAAACTTGTAATTGTTTCAAATATAGATTTAAAATATAAAAATGAAGTATTATTTGGATATTCAAAATTATTTATTCTTTTTATATGACAACAACCTTTAACAACTGGATAACCATTAAATCTATTTATAATCCAAGTTAAAGCAGCTGGTGCACCAACAATAATTTCAGTTAAATGTCCATTAGTTAAATCTTCAGCAAATTCAACAGAAAGAATCCCATTATTACACCATTGATTATAAATTTTTAAAGAATCAATAATTGGTGAAATTTTATCAATTGTACCATGATAAATAAATATAGGAATTTTAGGAATTAAATTTTTTTGATAAATTAAACTATTATTTTCTAAAACTTTTTTAATACATTCTTCTTCAATAATTGACCAACCATCATTAAAATATTTAAATAATCCTGAAAAAAAAATTATGACCAAAATAATAAATTAATGAATCTAATAAACAAAGTTTAAAATTTATTGGATTATTAATTTTTTTTTGTAAATAATTTGAAAAATTATTATATTCATTAGATAATCCACCTAAAGCATTAGCAATTAAACCAGAAAATGGTGTACCATCAGTAGATTCAGCAATTGAAGTAATATTAGTAACAAATCCACCTAAAACAGCACCAATTAAATTTAATTCAGGTGCATAATTAGGTTGTAAAATAGAAGCCCAACCAGTAGCTAAACTACCACCAGAATAACCCCATAAAATAATATCAGCATCAAAAGAAATTATTTTTGAATTTAAAACACCTCTAATTGAATTAAGTATTGCATTACCAGATTGTTTACCAACAGTAAAAGTACTTTTAGGACCTTCATAATCAGGTGAAACAACATAATAACCTTGATTTAATAAAGCTGAAATAAAATAAATTTCACTTGCTATAGTTGATGTATTATTTAAAGGAGCACCTTTTTGAAAACCAAAAGATGGTGAACAATCTAATGAAGAAGAATCTTGATAAGTTTGATAAGAAACAAGTTTTTTTGAATTTGAATTAAATGGTTCAAAAAGTGTAGTTATAATAGCATTTGGATTCCCAAAAGAATCTTCAGATTTAACTAATATTTGCCACATATTTTTAATTTTAATAGAAATAAATAAATTATTTAATGAATTTGGTGAAATTCTAAATTTTAAAATAGAACCATTTGGTTGAATTTCATAACCTTTTGGTGGATTATATTTTGGATTAGTAGGAATAGAAGTTGTAATAAGTAATAAATACCAAATAAAATTCATTAAAAAGTAAAAATTTAAGAAATTTAGAAAGATGTTATCTATAATAATGGAAATTTTTTTTTGCAACAGACCTGTATACAAAATTCTCTAAATATTTTTAGCGATTGTAAAAATATGGTGATTGAAGAAAGTTCTAAATTTAAAAATGTTTCATTTCTTAAGTTTTAGTTTTATTTTAATCTTTCTTTAATTAATATTAATTTGTTAGAAATCTAAAACTTTATCTTTTTCAACATTTTAATTAAATCTATAACTTTATTTTATTTCAACATTTTAATCAATAAACTATTTGTTAATCTATAAATAGACCCAATTTTAAATAGTTTTAGTAATCTTATAATTTTACTAAATTTCTTTCTTTCTTACTCTTTTTAGGATATAATAAAATTCTATTTTAAGATTATATAATGGAAGTTGGCTTTAAATTTGGAGATTTTTTTTTTTTTTTTTTTGTCGGATATTATCCCCACATTTTTTCTGTTCCGCTTATCAATATTCAACTTAATTCAACCCACTTATCAACAAAAATTATATATAAACTACTTTAATTCAACTTTCAAAACTTTTAAAAATGATATATCTTTAACCAATGATTACTTTAAGAGCTATATTTAAAATTTTAACAATTCCATATGTTATTATTAAAACAATTATTCAATATTATACAGTTGGTACAATTTATACCAAAACAAATAAAGAATTTAAAAATTCATTATTAAAAAATATTATAATTTCAGTTGATTCTCATGCTGCTGGACAATTTGTAAAAGATGAAGTTAAATTATTTATTTATAAACCACTTGATAAAATTATGAATAAATATAAAAATCATCCATTTGCTTCATATTTATCAAATTATTGTGAAAAATTTAATGATTATAGTTATTGGATTCATAAATCAAATAATCCAAAAAATGTATTGGTTTATATTCATGGTGGAGGATATTTATTAAATATGTTTGAATCACAATTTCTTTTCATTTCAAGTATATATTTTTCATTAAATGATAAAGCTAAAAAAAATACTTCAATTTTAATTATTGATTATTCATTAACTTTATTTGATCATGAATATCCAACTCAATTTAAAGAATGTTTAACAACTTATAATGATTTAATTAAAGCTGGTTATAAAAAAATATTTTTAATGGGAGATTCAGCAGGTGCTCATATGTCATTAACTTTAGCTAGATCAATTGCTTATCCAAAAGAAACTAAAGAACAAATTAATTTTGATGTTTCAAATTTACCACAACCAAATGGTTTAATATTAGATGCTCCATGGGTTGATCCATGTTCAATACCAATTCTTCCAACAAGACGAGGAATTGATACAACTGGTGATTTAGGTGCTTTAAATACAACAATGGGAGATTTTTATGTTGGAAAAAATAATAATAAAAAATTTATAAATAATTTTTTAAATTTTAGAAATACAAATTGGGAAAATCATTGGTCAAAAGTTGATCCAATTAATAATGGTAATTGTTTAATGATTGTTGGTGAAAGAGAAGTTTTAAGAGATAGTGTAGATGATTTTTATCAAATTATTAATAAAAATAATAAAATTAATTATTGTGTTGAACCTGGTGGAATTCATGCTGCTATGTGTTATGTTGAAAGTATTGATTATCATAGTAAAGAAGGTGCTGAAAAAGCTATTAGAGGTGAATATAAAGATAAATATGCTTTAAATTTAATTGCTGATTTTATTAATAAAAGATCTTAAAAATTTTTAAAACTTGAATAAATTTATAGTTAAATCTTTTAGTTTATGATCATAAACATCTGAAATTTGGTACAGGATTTTAAGATATATATATATCTATTATGTATTGAATAACTTACTTTTATACTAAAATTTAAATCTATAATTAGAGAAACTTTAGATAAATTATATTTCGCAACATTTATTTTTAAATAAAAAAACTTAGAATCTTAACACATATACCAATTAATTTTTAGTATAAACATATAATTTTTTTATTAAGGATAACATTACTTATAGAATTGATTTTGCCAACAGTGGTTATGTTATTAATTACCCGAAAAAGTCTACGGGTGTTATATAATTGTTCTTAATTTGGATAAACCTTATTTCATTTTTCGTATCGATTACAAGAATGGCGCACCCAAATTTCAATTTTCGTACCAGCTCTAAAACCACAGCAAAAAAAAAAAAAAAAAACTATTAAAGATGAATTAAAATTTTTAGATTTAGATTAATTATAAATAAAATAAATAAATAAGTATTTCATTAATAATATATATGTTAAATTTAACAAATCAAGCGAATTGAATTGAAACCTACTCAATGCTTAAGGGTATGATCTTTCTTTCTATTTCTTTGAAGGTTTAACATTGGTGAAGTTTAAAAAAAAATTCAGTTTCCTGCATAGAAAACATGTTTTAATTATTTGTTGTATTTCTCAAAATCAATGTTTTAATTCGCACTCTTAACTATGGTAATGTTTTAGTTTAATTTTAACAATTAAATAATTTCTAATTTCTCTATGGTAAAATTATGAAAATTAAAATTTAACGAATAAAATTAAAAAAAAAAAAGGCTAGAAAAAACTATTTTTTTACCATTTGATATACATAATTTAGTGAAATATTAAAATTTAAATATATTATGAATATTTCGTGGTGATTATATATTGATTATGACTGTAATAGTTTCTATATAAATTTTTTGTAAAAATTTTTTCTTAACAAAAAATTTCAATTCAAAATAAAATTGAATTTTTGTATTACAACATACTGTTTTAATCACTTATTTGGAGAGAGAAAATCTCAAAGTATCCAATAAACACAGAATTAGGTCGTTTTAAAGAGGTCCATTTTTTCTGACTTTTTGAAATTTTTAAAAAATGAACGAAACGGGGTCAGGCTCTTTTAGATTTTCCCGATTTTACTAGCCACCATTAAACGTGTGGTCGAGTTAATAAACCCTTTTGTTGATCATTTAGAGATCCGTTTAGAGATCTACACGGACATGGAATTAAAGTATATACTAAGTAAATAAACTATCAAAATTCTTTCTTTTAATATAAATGGAGATTGAATTAGGAATTAAAAGATAGGAATATATGATGGAATTGGAAATCTAATAATCTTGAAGATACATATATATGTATATGTAAAACAATCTTTTATGGTTGAAAATAAACAAAAATCAAGAAGCATTCAATTTATTAAATAATATTTAACATGAATATGAGTAATATAATATAATATATATGATGATAATAATAATAGAATGATAAGTGAATTGTTTGTGGTAATTTATAAAACAAATTGCTGCGAAAAAATCTATATTGTAATGCACCAAACAAGAGTAGTACAAATTTTTTCTGGTATATTATTTTTTTTTAGCAGAGATTTATAGAGTAAACTTTGATTTCATAGATTTATTAATATTGGTGGATAATTTAGTTTGAATAAACATAAATAATTATTGAACTTCTTGTATTTCATAAGGGGTGTGTTTATTTTGTTTCATTTTTAAAATCTTTTGAATAAAATATTACACCAAGTATATATCTACGTCTATTAAAGTACATTTTTATATAATTGTTATATTAATTCAACAATTAAATAAATTAGAATTAGAACCAAATTCAGAATATACTCCCAAAAAAAATGTCTCATTTAACTTTATCTTTGTTTAATGGTACCAATATTAGAATGAGTTGATTAATACTTATAATTTTTATGTTTAGTTTTCTTTTTGCATTGTTCTTTTTTCTTTTTTAAATGTTTATAGTTCTTGATAAATTATATTAGTTCTTCATCAGATTTTAATTATTTTGTAAACTTATTATATTAATTTATGGTTACACCTTGGTTATCGGCAAAAAATATTTAAATATACCCTGGCTGTCGGAAATTTTGAATATGTAATACCATGGATATCGGAATTGTTTTTTTTTTTTTTTTGAGAATTTTTAAAAATAACTTATGAATTATACATTTAAAGCTACTTAATAACTATTTTTGGTTCTTATTAGAGACTTTACATCAATTATTCAATTGATTCTTTTCTTGCAGATCTTCTTTCAATTCAGTACCTTTGGTTTAATTTTTATTTTTTTTTGCAACCCAGTTGTGTATATAATACTTAAACTTGTAATTATAACTACTAATTTATTTTTAACTTCAAACAGAACAGATACGCACATAGGAGTATAACTAGATTGGATTAATAGACGAAACAATAAGAGTGGTGATTAAATTTATTAATGATAAGTAATTATAACATATTTGAATAGAAGAGTATCATCTATAGAACTAGTATTAATTTCAAATAGAATACTGAAATAATTTACAAACATAAAATTAGGGATGATCCTAAAATTGATTATTTATTTATTATTATTATTTATTATTGTTATTTATTATTTTGTTGAGGGATTTAATTTATTTATTGCAGTGTACAACCCCCTTTTTGAATTACGTGTTTAAAACATAATATATTATGTATAACACATATGATTATTTTTTTCTGACTATATAAACCCTCTAAATTTCCCTTAAAAATTAATTTTATAAATTCAATAATGTTTAGTTTTTTATTTCTATGAATGCGATTGAAGTTTTTAATCTTAAATCTTGAATCTTATACTTTGCAAGATATGATATCCAATTAGTTTACTATTAATTTATATTTAACTAATATGTTTTAAAAAAAGTTTAGACTTGTTCCTTTTATTTTTTTTGAACATGGGTTATTTATATTTTTTTAAGTAATTATAGGATACATATATCATTATAACTTTTGATAATTTAAAATCAAGGATAAAATTTTGCATTTGCAAAGAAATAGATTTTTATTGCACATTTATATTTTTCATTTATATTACATCTACAGATTTCCTTTGCAAGTTCTGAAAAGAAGTTGCTTTTTTTCATTATTATAGTCAATAATTTTTGGAACCATTTTTTTATTCTTTTATAATTTCAAATGTATGAATTTTATTCAATAGTTGAAATTTCTTAAATTTTTTTAAATTATATAGTTATTTATAAATATTTATATATAAATATACCTATTCTTTCTTTATTAAATTTAATATGTATAATTTCTTTACTTTAAATATTTGATTTTTAATATTTTCAAAATTTCTTAATTAATCTATTCCAATAAATTTTTTTTTTTTAGTCTTTTTTAATTTTCTTCAAAATTTTATCAAAATATCTGTTAAATACTTTTTTTAAAAACAAAAGGAGATTAATTATAAATTTAAAAAAGAGCATATGAATAAAATTCAGAAGTAATTATATATTAAAACCAATAATAGAACTTTTTAATCGATTCGAACTTGTTCGATCTTGAATTTCTTGATATTCAATATTATATGTACAAAATTGGTAACTCGCTACCATTTCGTAAATTCTGAAACAAAGGTATTTTTTTGTATGAATTTATTAGAAGATATATGAAACAAATTAGAGTAAAAGTAAATATAGAAATATTAAGTTTAAAATTGCATTTTTTAATCTATTGACTGTTGTATAGTAAAATAGATATTTTAATTGATATTAGTTTTTATATACACATATTTTTTTTAGGTATATTGTTTTGATAAATGAATAGTAAAAATCAAAAAAAAAAAAAAAAAATAATTATCTATCACATTTTATTTCAAACACACCAAATTCAAATGGCTACTATTTTTGATCTACCACAAGAGATCTTATCTATAATTTTCAGTTATATCCCGTTAATTGAACTTCCTAAGTTTTTTACAGATTCAGATCTTAGCAAATGTGCAATGGAATTTTATTATATGAATATTGAACTTGTTAGTTATACATATTCAGGAAGTAAAAAATTTGAATCAATAGATAATAAATTTTTTAATACAACATCTACAAAAGTGTTTCTTACATCTTCAGAGTTTATCAATATCTTTTCAAATAACTTAAATTTACATATCAATAATTTTTTTCTTAAAGAAGAATCAGATATAGATACATTATTACTGATTCCTCAAATACCAAGAACAATCATTATATTAAATGAATTACCATTTTATTTATTATCCAGGTTACCTTTATATAGCAAGTTGGAGTTATTGAATATTTCAGATTTAATATTTGTTACTTCTAAAAATATAACAACACTTAAATATATTACAGAAATCGAGTTAGATGAACAATTTTTAGAAATGGTAGGCAAATTAGATTTAAAAGAACTAGAACTTCCAAATTTAAATCTTTTTTGGAATAATATTCCAAATTTACCTTCATCGTTAAGATCATTAGATTGTTATTTTAATATCGAGCCTGGATTTGATGATAAACAAATTAAACCTAATTTTCCAATTAATTTAAAAAGTTTAGCCATTCAAAATCCTAATTTTTTCAACTACATTACAATGGATGAAATTGGATTTGATGTTGATTTATCATCATTTTTAAATTTAAAAAAATTATATTTGAAAAATCTTTTGATTAATAATTTCAAATTACCAAAGAATATTAAAGAATTAAGTATTTTTGAACATATCCACCAAATTCCATCATTTGAATACACAAATATTACAATTTTAAATTTACTGGGAAGCGCAAATATTATTCTAGCAGCTTTAAATCCAAATATGTTACCAGGTTGTTTAAAACAGCTCACTTTAAAGGAATTCCGAAACGAGCAATCATTTTTAATACCAAGAGCGGAAAGAGATACTGAGAGTAGATTTAGTTCCCATCTTGTCAAGGCTATCTTCGAAGTTCCGAAAAATCTCGAAATATTGGAATTATATTTTGATCATCATTTTATGATTAATAAAATAATATTTTCTTCATCATTGGTCAAACTTAGTTTAAAACTGATTGCTTTTCATCAGATATACTTATCAAACGAAGAGTTTTTTGAAAGTAATAAAAATGAAACTTGGAAACTTCCAGATTCAATAGAAATTTTAGAAATTAATAGTGATTGGAATACTAGCAAGTTAATTTTACCACAACAAATTAAAAATTTGAAAACATCTGGACAAGTAATTGAATTTAATTATCCTAATCAAAATTTAGAATATATGAATTATGATGTTCGTGAAAAATTAGAAAGTTTAAATTTAATCAATTTTACTAATTTGGTTGATATAACTATAGAACTGAGAATAGAACTTTCAAAAGGAATTAAATTTCCAGATGTATGTAAAACAATTAGATTAACACATCAATATTGTTTTGATGAAATTAAAGATGAATTTATATTCCCTAAATATTTAGAACAACTTGAAATTTATATTTCTTTAAATATTTTTGAAAAATTATTAATTAAATTACCAATAACCATTAAATCCTTAAAACTTGTTTGTAAAAATGAAGAAGATAAAACAAGTCGAAAGATTATTGCAAAATCTAAAAAGTTTTCAAAATTTTATAATTTAATAAAATTAAGTATTGAGTTTATATATTATTCAGGTGAAATTGATTTAAATAGATTACCTAAGTCATTAAAAGAATTATATATTGAAAATAGTATTGTTCAATTAAAATCAAAATTAGAATTGGAATTATTATCAACTATAAATTGTTCATTTGTAAGTGGTTTACTTTCTAAAACTTTAAAATTCATATATTTATCAAGATGTACAGGTTTGAAATCATTAAATTTTAAAAATTGTGAATTTTTAGAATATTATATTAATCAATCAGAAAGTGATGATAATTTTTATCATTTAAAAGATTTAGTAGATAAAGTTCATTTAAAACAAATCAATATTCAAGAGAGTTCATTTCTACATCATAAGATAAAGAATAAATATCCAGAATTATCTGATAAAATTAAGTGTGATAAATTGTTTCATTGGGTACATTTGAATTTTTAGAAAACATACCGTAAATTAATTTTCAATTCACCAATTTTTTTAGAAATTTTATATAAAAAAAACTCTATATAATAAATCCAATATGTAAAAAAATCTAATTTAGTTTATCTAATTTTTTGTATATCATCAATTGTAGTTGTAAAATTCTCCAATAGTCTTTAGTATCAAAGTCAAATCTGAATATTTATTTAGTAAACTATTAAACTTCTTATAAAAATATATTGTCTATAATACGTAGAAATATTTGTTAGGCGACAAAAATAAAACTAATGGTATAATTTGGCCGCAAAAAAAAAAAACCAGAAGCGTTTTTGATTTTTTTTAGTAGAGATTTGGGAATAAGTTTTTATTTCATAAGATTTGTTAATATATTGGTTGGGTAATTTGTTTTTTAAAGTTTAAATATAAGAATAAACAAAATTATTAAAGATACTTCTTGTATTTAGTAAGCTGTATGTTTATTTTGTTTCATTTTAAAATTTAATAAAAAGTATATGAATTACGTTTATTATTAAATCTATACTATTATTTTTTTCAACTCTAAAAAAAATGAATTTTGTGTTATGCTAAAAACAGGTATAAAAGTCTCATTTTTTTTTACAACCAAATTTTTTTTGATTTATCACAAACAACAACTTCTTTTTCATATTTTTTAAAATATCAATCA
>JAKTXL010000013.1:19046-55908 GCA_030582535.1 Insectozyma bohioensis | reverse complement strand
TATCATATCATCAATTCATCAATTCATCATATCATCAATTCATCATATCATCATATCATCATATCATCAATTCATCATATCATCAACCACAATTTATTATTATCTTTAGTATGAGAATATTTTATCCTTCAACCCTCCTTTTTTCGATCTAGAGCTGCCACAAACATAATAATATTGTATTTATTTGTATTGTATTACAAGACACAGTTAGTATGCTGATTAACAAACTGAGAGCTCTTGACGATCACAAAGGTTCAATTTTGGTAGTATCTGGAAGTCTTTTCTTCTTTTTCATCCCCATTTTTGTGAATAGAAAATTTAAATCCTGAAAAGTATAGATGTTTGTTATAAACATTTTAATCTATTTGTTTTTTATTTATATTTATTTAATTTCATATATTTTTTTGTGAGTATTTTGTTATTTACAAGTTAATGGTTACTTTGAATTATTAGTAAGATAGATATTTACTATCAACGTTATATCATTAGGGTTATTTGGATATTTTATATTGGTAGTTTTTCCTGCAATTGTTGTTTTTTGATGCAATGATAAGCTGCTTATACTTTATTATTATTGTTCCGATTTTTTTCAATTTCTCATCCTTTTCTAGAAGTGATACTATATTTGATTACTATTGATATAATAATTAGATGAATTCAAATAAAGTTGTTGTTTATAAATAATTTTTGGAAATTTGTTTACTTTATTATAAAATTATTTTGACTTTTGTCTAATATATTTTATATTAAGTATCTTTAAAAAAATTTAATGTATTAGAACTATGTTCAATATGTTAAATTTTCTAATTTAAATAATTTGGAAGTTTCTTTCATTATTATTTCTTTTAGTTTTGTATGTATTTACTTTATTTTTATTTTAAATATTATTAATACTAACATTTTAATTAAATAAATTATTAAATAATTCATTGATAACCTATTTTTCTTTGTTAATATATAATTTCCTTTGTTAATATAATTCCGAATATTTTATGTTCTTCTCTCATAATAAAAAAAATACGAAGATGCTACCATATACCTTCAAGTGAATTTATGCCAATTTTTCTACAAATTTGTACTATATGAATCCTTCATTCTAAAGGACTTGAGTCTTTTTTTTTAGCTGTTGTTATATTTGTTGTATATCCGTTTTATATAAATATATCTATATTTTATTTTGTATATATACGATTATAATTTTGTTTTGTTGCTTGTATATATGTTAAGATTTTTTTATATCCAATCTCAATCTCATCGTAGAAAAATAAAAATTTAAAATTGAAAAAAAAAAAAAAAGTATATTTAAAAAAAAAGTATTTTTATATTTCTTAAACAATAATGGATAAAGCAAGATATTATCTAGAACAATCAGTTCCAGAATTAGAAGATTTAAAAAATAAAGGATTATTTGATAAAAATGAAATAATGATGATTATGAGAAGACGAACAGATTTTGAACATAAAATATCAGGTAGAGGTAATAGACCAAAAGATTTTTTAAGATATAGTGAATTTGAAAATAATTTAGAAAAATTACGTAAAAAAAGATATAAAAGATTAAATATAGATAAAAAACCAAGTATTAGTGATTGGGCAGGACAAAGAAGAATAATGTTTATATTAGATCGAGCAACTAAAAGATTTCCTGGTAATATTGAATTATGGTCACAATATTTAAATTTTGCTAAAAATAATGGTTCAATTAAAGTTGTTTATAAAGTTTATTCAAATTTATTACAATTACAACCAAGAAATATAGATGCTTGGTTATCAGCTTGTAAATATGAATTTGAAACAAATGCAAATGCAAAAGGTACAAGAATTTTATTTCAAAGAGGTTTAAGATTAAATCCAGAAAGTTTAGAATTATGGTTAAATTATTGTCAATTTGAATTAACATATGTAACAAAATTATTAACAAGAAGGAAAATTTTAGGAGTTATTGAAAAAGAACAAGAAAAAGAAAAAGAAGAAAATGATGATTTAATGGAATTACCAGAAGGTGAAGAATTAAATCTACCTGAAGTTGATATGAATATGTTGGGTAATCCAGAAACTAATCCAGCATTAAGAGGTGATATAGCTTTAGCAATATTTGATTCATGTATGTTAAAACATCCAAAACTGGCTGAAAAATTTTTAAATTTATTTGATAAATTTCCTGATTTAAATGAACATTTATATTTACATGTATTAAATTATTTACAAAAAAATTATTCAAATGATTTAATGACAAAATTTATTGATATTACATTACCAATTAGAAATTTAAAAATTAATGATGAAAATTTTGTTGATAATTTAAAATTATCAGTTAATAAATTTTTAGCTTATAAATCAAGAGGTGATGATTTAACAAAAAAATATATTGAAAGATTAAAAGAATTTGGAGAATCTGATACATTAAATTCAATTATTAAAAAAATCAGTACTTAATCTTTTTTATTATTATTATCTAATGGTATATACAGTTTTTTCATTTTTAAACTTATCCAATTATAAAAAAATGCAGCACTTATAACAAATCCAAATGTAGCACTTGTTGCAATATATATATAAAATAATGAATAACTTATAGGAATATAATATAATGGGAATTTATAAAAACCATCTTTATAAGGTGTATTTTTATTATTTGATGAACCTAATTCTAACCATCTAACAGCAAAATTTATAGTTAATTTATCACCAATAACTATTCTTGTAGTATTTGTACCTGAACTATAACCAATTGAACTAATAAAAGTATTTTCTTCAGGTTTTGTTATTAAAACATTTAAATGAGAATCAACATCAATATGTGAATCACTTATACCACCTCTAATATTTAAACTTAAAGGTATATGTGCACCACCTTTTTCAATACTTAAAGGTTCTGAACTTAAAGGTAAACGACAAGAAAATGGTACATCTTCATGTAAATATAATTGAAATAAATGATATAATTCATCAGTTATTTGAAATGTACAATTTAAATCTTCATTAATACCATATTTAAATGTTAAAGGTTTTGAAGTTTCTAAACACGTTGGAAATGGTCCATAAATAATTTTATCTTGTTCATTAAATTTATGTTCACCAGTATCTATATTTCTTTGAATACAATCAAATTGAACATCTTGACCAATTTCATAAAGTTTTAATTCAGGTATTTCACCTTTTTGATTTAATGGATACCACTGTATCGCTGTGGTGATAGTTATATATAATAATATGGTTAATAAATTCATTTGATTTGTTGTTAATTATAATTTTTTTTTTTTTTTGATTCACGCAAAAATTAACAACATATACATTTACATTTTATATTTAACATTTACAATGGAATATTAGCATATATATTTGGGAGCTTTTTATGACTGTATTAATATGACTTAATTACTGTTCATAGGTTATTATTTTATTTTACATTTTAAAAATACAATATCATTATATATATATTACCCTACTTATACTATTTAGTTTCTTTTAGCGAAACGTCTTGGACCTCTTTGAGATGAAATGTTGACAGTTTGTAAAGGAATTTTGAAACCTAAAGTTTTAACTAAATCAGCAGTTTCAGCATCAACTTCTAATTGATCATTAGTGTGAGATAAATCTAAAGCAGAAACTTCTGGAACATATTGATCTTTTCTTTCTCTTTCTTCTTCTTGTAATTTGAATGAAATACCTCTAACTGGACCTTTTTGAATTCTTCTCATTAAATGGGTGGTGTAACCAGCAATTTTGTTTCTTAATCTTTTTGATTGAATAACAGCAATTTCTGAAGTTAATCTTTTGTTGGTTTCAAAATCCAAAGTTAATTTTGGATAAAATCTTTCAATTAAAACTTTTGAAGCTCTTTTAACGGTCTTGGTTCTAACTCTACCCTATAAATGATGTTAGTATTCATCGTTATAACACATTATTATTTATTATTAGTTAAACATACCATCTTGGTTTATTAATACTGTTGGTTAAAGAAGAGATATATTTTATTTTTCATTAAAAAAAAATTAAAGTATATTCGCACT
This sequence comes from Insectozyma bohioensis, assembly GCA_030582535.1. NCBI lineage: Eukaryota > Fungi > Ascomycota > Pichiomycetes > Serinales > Debaryomycetaceae > Insectozyma > Insectozyma bohioensis. The sequence goes on along the minus strand of JAKTXL010000013.1, from coordinate 51,895 downwards.
GGGTTAAGAAAATTTTTGTTAAAGAAAAAAGAAAATTTACACTTCAATCGATCACGTGGGTATTAGGGTTGCAACCCCTACGCACTATTACATAAAATATTACATAATATCACTTATCAATTATTACATAAGAATCTTATAATTCTTACATAATACTGTTCATTTCCCTTTTTTTTTTTTGGTTGTTGGCAAATATAAATATCAAATTATAAACATTAATAATGGATTCACGAACAAAATTATTTCATTGTGACGTATGTAGTACGGATTGTACAAATAGAATACGGATTCAATGTGCAATATGTACTGATTATGATTTATGTGTTCCTTGTTTTGCATCTGGTTTAACTTCAGGTGATCATAAACCATGGCATGATTATCAAATTATTGAACAAAATACTTATCCAATATTTGATCGAGATTGGGGTGCAGATGAAGAATTATTATTAATACAAGGTTGTGAAACATTTGGATTAGGTAATTGGGCTGATATAGCTGATCATATAGGTAATAGATCAAAAGAAGAAGTTGCTCAACATTATTTTAAAATTTATTTAGGTCAAGATTATCCATTACCAGAAATGAATAAAGATTTTACAAATATAACTCCTTTACAATTTTTAGAAGAAAGAAAAATAAGATTAGATAAAAGAAAAAATATGCCTTTACCTCCTCCAAAAAGTAAACCAGTTGCATCAGTACCATTATGTCATGAAATTCAAGGTTATATGCCTGGTAGATTAGAATTTGATCATGAAGTTGAAAATGAAGCAGAAGTTCCTATAAAAGATATGATATTTGATCCAGAAGATCTGATAAATGATATAGAATTAAAATTAACTATATTAGATATATATAATTCAAGATTAACAACAAGAGCTGAAAGAAAAAGAGTTTTAATATTAAATAATTTATTAGAATATAGAAAAAATATTAGTAATGATAAAAGAAAATCAAAAGAAGAAAAAGATTTATTAAAAAAAATTAATGTATTTATAAAAATTTTAACACCAGAAGATTTTGAAAGTTTTACAAAAGATTTATTAACAGAATTAAAATGTAGAATTAAAATTCAACAATTACAAAATTGGAGAAAAAATGGTATAACGACTTTAGAAGATGGATCAAAATTTGAAAAAGATAAATTAATTAGAAGTGCTCATTATCAAAGAATGGGTGGTGTACCAAGAACTTTACCAAATAATGGTAATCGTAAAAGTATATATTCATCACCACAACCAGAATTTAAAAAAGTTATAAATAATAGAACTCCATTAGATATAAGTCATGCAGCAGATTTTGAATTATTATCAAATGAAGAAAAACAATTATGTGCAACATTAAGAATATTACCTAAACCTTATTTAGCTATTAAAAATCAATTAATGAAAGAAGCTATTAAAAATAATGGTATATTAAAAAAGAAAGATGCAAGACAATCATTAAAAATTGATGTTAATAAAGCATCAAAAATATATGAATTTTTTGTTCAAATGGGTTGGTGTTCACAAGGTTAATAAAATTTCATTAATTTTATCTTTTAATTGAATAATTTTAATTGATAAATTATTAAATTTATTATCAATATTATCATGATAATTATTAATTATAGTATTAATCATTTCAAATCTAATCATTAATTTATATTTTTCGAATATATAATCATTAATTAATTGTTTTTCTTGTTGATTAATTGAATTTAATTGTTTATAAATATCAAATAAACTTAATTTAATATCAGTAGTTGTAACTCTTTGACATAAATCTGATGATTCTTGAGAAGATGAATGATTAAATTGTTTAATATTAACAAAATATTTATTTGACATTGTATGGTGTTGTGTTGTGTTGGGTTGCAAAGAAAATAACGTTAAATATAATATAATATTGTACGTTGTAGTATTTTCTCTATATATTTGAACACACACCAAAAAAAGAAAAAAATATTATTATGTAAAAAAAATCAGTTCACTTTTTTTGGAAGAGAAAGAGAGAGACATAAATAAAAAAAAAAATCTATATACAAAAAAAAAAGAACTAAAAATACTATTATTAATACTTATCCAACCCAAATGCAAGATTATTTACAATTCCTATCAAAACCTTCAGGTAGACATGAAGGTAAAAAACATATAATAATCGTAGGAGCAGGTATAATTGGAGTTTGTACCGCTTATTATATCATTCAACATCCAAATTTTGATCCTGAAAAATATCATGTTACAATAATAGAAAGTAAAAGAGTAGCTGGTGGTGCTAGTGGGAAAGCTGGTGGGTTATTAGCTTTATGGGCATTTCCTGAACAAATTGTATCATTATCATTTAATTTACATCAAGATCTAGCTACAAAATATAATGGATCTGAAGAATGGGGGTATAGAAGATTAACAACTGTTTCATTGGAAGGAGATATATCTCATTTGGAGGATGATGAAGATGAATATGATGATGAAGATGAAGAAGATGATGATGAAGAAAAAGATACTGGATTTGATAGTTTTAAACAAGCAACAGCTCATGATAGTGATTCATCATCATCAATAACTGATAAACCACCAAAAAAAGCAGCAAGAAATACCCGATCTTCTGTTCAATTAGATTCTATACAACAACGATTACCACCTACATTAAATTGGATTACATCATCATTGATTGATAATTGTTCGTCCTTGGGTGGTACTGATACAACAGCACAAGTACATCCTTATAAATTTACAAATTTTATATTAAAAAAAGCAGTTGAAGATTCAAAAGGTTCATTAGAATTAATATTAGGTAAAGTAGATGAAATCACTTATTCTGAAGAAACTGATAGTGCTACTGGTGTAAAATATCAACCAACATCAATTAAAGAAGAAAATTCATCATCATCAATTATATTACATGGAGATCAAGTTGTTTTAACTGTTGGTCCTTGGACTTCAAAAATTTTACCTGATTGTCCAATATCTGGTTTAAGAGCTCATTCAATAACTATAGCACCATTTAAAGATCAACCAGTTAGTCCTTATGCAATATTTACTGAATTTAAAACTGGACCTTATTCATATATATCACCAGAAATTTATGCTAGACAAGATGAAGTTTATGTTTGTGGAGAAGGAGATTCAGCTGTTGATGTACCAGAAACAACTGATGATGTTGAAGTTGTTAAATCAAAATGTGATGAATTATTTAAACAAGTTAGTAAAGTTTCACCAAATTTAAGAAAAGGTCAAATACTAAAGAGACAAGCTTGTTATTTACCTGTATTGGATGTACCTTCATCAAGTGGACCATTGATTGGTGAAACTAATGTATCTAATTTATATCTAGCTTCAGGACATTCATGTTGGGGAATAAATAATGCACCAGGTACTGGTAAAATTATGAGTGAATTATTATTAACAGGAGAGGTTAAATCAGCAGAAATATCAAGTTTAGATCCTTCATTATATTTTGATGCTAGTGTATTAGTAGATGAAGAGTAAAAAAATAAAAAACTATTTAATCTATTTTACCAATTATAATTTTTTCTTTCTTTTTGAAAAAATTTATAATTTTCATCATAAATAAACTTAAAATCATAACAAATATAGTTGTAATTAATTTTTCATTTTTAATCCATAAATCATAATCTAATAAATGAATTTCATCTTTTTGTTTATTTTTTATATATCTTGTATTTGAATCTCTAATTGGATTCCAATTTGGTTCAATTTTATGAAATCTATCATTTTTTTCAACTTCTCTATTATGTAAAGGATCATTTAAAATATCATCAAAAATTTCATATAAATTTGGATTTTCTTCAATATTTGGTATTGGATGTGTTATACCTGGTTCAGTTGATGTTAAAATTATTGTATAATGAGGTGAAGGTAATTTTCTTAAAACTTTTCGAATTAATTCATCAACTGATTTATTAGATTTAATTCTTATAACTCTTTTTCTAATATCAAAATATTCAATTTCTTCATCATTTACATAAATAGTTTCTGCTTCACATGTATTAATAATATATTTTTCAATAAAATCTAAATCAATAACTGATTCAATTTTTGGTAATCCAACTATAGTTGATGACATATATAAATATTTACGTAACATTGGCCAATCATCTTTTCTAAAAGTTGATAAATCATTATATGTTAAACCTTGTTGATCTATAATTAAATAAGCATCTGATGAACATTGAGTTATTAGTTTTTTTAATAAATTTGTAACTGATTGAATACTATGAGGTTCTAAATTTGATGAACTTATTTCCTGTTTCAAATCAGGTACTAATCTATGTGATGCTACTAGTAATGGAGCTAATTGTTGACATGTAACAAGTGATATAAATAGAAGTATTAGTAACATTGTTGTCAAAAAAAAAAAAATTTTTTTTTGGTGATTTTTTTTTTTTTTTTCTTAGCCTTTTTCTTTATCTATAAATATGTCAGAACTTAAGATAGCCCAAGAATTTGTTGATTTTGTTAATGATTCTCCAACTCCTTATCATGCTGTAAATTCAGTTAAAAATTTATTAAAAGATGCTGGATTTGAAGAAATTTTCGAAAGAAATAATTGGAAAAAACATAATTTAAAAAAAAGTGGTAAATATTTTGTAACAAGAAATGGTTCTTCATTAATTGCATTTACAATTGGTGAAAAATTTAAAAATGGTAATGGTATTGCAATCGTTGGTGCTCATACAGATTCTCCTTGTTTAAGAATTAAACCTATTTCAAATAGAACTTCAGAAGGTTTTATTCAAATTGGTGTTGAACAATATGGTGGATTAATTGCTCATTCATGGTTTGATCGTGATTTATCTATTGCTGGTAGAGTTTATATTAATGAAAATGGTCAATTTATACCAAAATTATTAAAAATTAATAAACCTTTATTAAGAATTCCAACTTTAGCTATACATTTAAATCGTGAAGTTAATACAAAATTTGAATTTAATAAAGAAACTAAATTAGTTCCAATTGCTGGTCAAGTTCAACATGAAAAATGTTCTGATGATCCAAAATTAAAAATGACTCCAGAACAATTTGAATCTGTTCAAAATGTTATAACTAGACATAATCAATCATTAATTGAATTAATTGCTAAAGAATTAAATGTTAAACCTTCACAAATTGAAGATTTTGAATTAGTTTTATTTGATCATCAAAAATCAGTTATTGGAGGATTAAATGATGAATTTATTTTTTCACCAAGATTAGATAATTTAACTTCATGTTTTACAGCAACTAAAGGTTTAATTGAATCTACTGAAAAATTAAATGAAGAAAAAGGTATTCAATTAATTTCATTATTTGATCATGAAGAAATTGGTAGTGTTTCTGCTCAAGGTGCTGATTCAACATTTTTACCAGATATTATTCAAAGATTAACTAAATTTGATTTTGATGGTAATGGATCAATTGATTATTTTCATGAAACTATGTCAAAATCATTTTTATTATCATCTGATATGGCTCATGGTGTTCATCCAAATTATGGTGAATCTTATGAATCTAAAAATAGACCTCAATTAAATTTAGGTCCTGTAATTAAAATTAATGCAAATCAAAGATATGCAACAAATTCTCCAGGTATTGTATTATTAAAAAAAATTGCTAATAAAGTTGAAGTTCCTTTACAATTATTTGTTGTTAGAAATGATTCTCCTTGTGGTTCAACTATTGGTCCAATTTTATCTGCAAAATTAGGTATTAGAACTTTAGATTTAGGTAATCCTCAATTATCAATGCATTCAATTAGAGAAACTGGTGGTACTTTTGATATATTAAAATTAACTCAATTATTTAAATCTTTTTTTGAAAATTATATTGATTTAGATGAAAAAATTGATCATCTTTAGATTCAAAAATAGGAGAATTTGTAGTTGAATATTTATAGTAAAAATGAATATATGTTACTATGAGTCGAATATCAGTTATCTAATTAATTCTATAATATTAATATAGCATTCGATTAACTAATTAATATCAAAATAGAGAAATTGAATATACTTGTATGAATGTTAAAAAATGAATATATTTATTAAAGTTATTGCTTATATATAAACCTGCATATAAAAGATCTTTAGAATCTTATTATTTAAGGAAAAAAGTTTGAAGCCGCGCAAATTTCCCAAAAACAATTTGCGTCAAAAATAAGAGCAGGACAATTGAAAAAAAATTTATCTATGAAAAACCCATTAATTATACTTGAATTTTGCTCAATATTTACAGATAAAAGAAACAATAAAGCACAGAATATTTGTAAAAAATTTCATCAAATTGTCATTAAAAATATATATACTATCTATAAAAAGTTATCTACAAAATTATACTTGAATTTTGCCCAACCTTTCAATGAATTAGCATATTTTTCCTCTTCTTTATCTTCTGGAGTTATTATATATACATCTGAATCAAAATCCATATCTTCATACTTAACAAATTTATCTTTTCCTCGTTTAATTATCAACCACCAAAACAAGAAACAAAAAGGGAAAACTCCTAATTCTAGATAATTTTGAAAGAAATCATGGGCACTAAAAGGGGACACGGTTGACCAACCTGATATTATTATTATAAAGCCTCCAAAAATAACAACAAAGAGTGGACCAATAGGATAAGACCAATTTTTGAATAATAATTCATGTGTTCTACCTTGTTTTGACAAACCTCTTCTAAATCTAAGTGAAACGACACCGATTACCCACCACGAAATTAAATTTGATAAACCAACGATAGATTGTAACCAATTCCATAACTCACCGGTTCCTATAAAAGCCAGACCAAAGCACATTCCACCGATGGCCCACGTGGTAGCGACTGCTATGTATGGAACCTTGAATCTATTCAAAGGTAAGAATATTTTAGGTATATATCCTTGTAAACTTAAATTGTAGGCCAATCGTGAACCAGCAAAGAGTGCATGATTCCCAGCAGATAATAAAGATGTTAAAATAACAATTTCCATAAATCTAACACCCCCAGTTGCATTCATTTGTTTGAAAACTATAGCAAATGGAGAAGTAGCAACTTTTTTAGTCAGTAAATTTGGATAATCATATGGAATATTCATTCCAATGAAAAAAGCTGTAAAAACATAAAATACCATAATTCTAACAAATGTCATTTTAATTGTACGTGGAATAGTTTTATGAGGAGCTTTAGTTTCTCCTGATGTTAATGTAACTGATTCTAAACCACCCATTGCATAAGCTGCTGAAACAAATAAAGAACTAAATCCTCTGATACCATTAACAAATGGTGCATCACCATAACTCCAATATTTAAATCCAATATATTCGTGCATTGAATTTACCCCAGCATTACATATGATACTAACAATGAAAAATATAATAATGGCAATGACTTTTAATAATGCTAATGCATATTCTGTTTCCCCATATAATTTAACATGAATAACATTTAAGAATAAAAGGAAAACCCAAAATATAATTGATATAACATACCAATGGAAATCTGTCCAATTTTGAACAATTAATTGCATTGCAGTTAAATCTGCAGCCAAACTACAACAATCATTAAACCAATAATTAATTAATATGGCAAACCCTAAAGAATCACTACCAAATCTTTTTGAATAGGTTGTGAATGATCCGGAAACTGGAAATTGTGCAGACATTTCACCAAGGGATAACATCATAAAGAAAACTACTAAACCAATAATCATATAATTCAATAATAAACTTAAAGGTCCACCAATCATAAGCATACGACCCGTCAGTAGAAATAAACCAGATCCAATTACACCAGCTATTGTTATCATATTAATCATACGAGGAGTCAAACTTCTATTCAAGCTTTCCGATTGGTGGTGAATTTTTTGTTCATCAGATTCATTTAATGAAGATGAACTTCTTTCCAAATCGTCGTCCCCCAAATAATTTTCATTTGATTTTTCAGATACCTTTTCAGTTGACATGTTGAATGGTTTTAGGTATCTATAATTGTAGTTTTTGAAATTTTCTAAGTCTTTTGATATTTGTAGAGAAAATATGGTTAATAAATATATGAAAAAATAAAAAAAAAAAAAAAAAAGTGAAAAATGATGGAATTTCTTTTTTTGCCAATATGCATGTTGTACTAAAATTTGCCTATTACAAATAGAAAATCCGGAGCAGATTCGTTATCAATTAATTAATCAAAATTTTTCATTTCTGTTTGTTAATTGATCAGTAATGTTGATCCGATTATTTTGCAACTAAGAAATATATATATATAGTTGGAAGATCTTAAGAAAATGAAGAAAGAAAGAAAAAAACAATAGAAGAAGAGAGCAAAAAAAAATATATTGGCATTACGAGAACTGTGGCTATTAGTTTGAAACCGATGAACAAAAATCTATAAATTAGTTGTAGATTATCAAATAATTCGATGCTACGAAAACCGTTCTTTTCATTTCTTTTTTTTTTGCAGCATCTTAGTTACACACGACTAATTTCAATTATGTGCTTGCACGTGACCACTTTTAAGGTGACTATTATGTGAGAATTTTATCCCAATTTAATTTTATTTAGTTTCAAATATAAAATAAATATTTTTTCAAGTTTATGAAATGGTTTAATTAAATTTAATTAATTTTAAATAAATCAGCTGTTGCGGATATATGACCATATAAAATTAAATTATTATATTTCAGAATTAAAGTATTCATGAATGAAACAGACAAATTAATTTAGCCTTTCATATTTCTTGATTATAAATGAAATGAATTACTTATCAATGTCTTAAAGTTTTTGTCAATTTTTTTGTCAAATTTTTCTGTAATTTTCAATACACGTTTCACGTGACACGGACTTTAAACGGCGTTGTTATTATTATTTTTTTTTTTTTTTCTTAAAAATGAGATAGATTGAATCAACTCATCTCAATTCTTCATATCCACAACATGTCATTTAGAAAAAGAGGTGAAATAATTGGTGGTAGTGGTGGTGGACCAACCTTGAATACTAGAGGTCCTATACCTTCAATTCCTGGGAGAGGAGGAATTCCAAATGCTAGAGGTCCAATTCCAGTTCCAGTTCAAGGTCGTCCTGGTCAACCAATTGTTGATGATGTATCAATTATGACGAATCCAGGTATAAGACCATCATTAATAACATCACAACCAACTACATCTACAGGTAGTTCTGATTTAGATAAAATATTATTACATCAAGGATTACCTTTAGGTAATTCATTATTAATTGAAGAATCAGGTACTACTGATTTTGCATCAGTTTTATTAAGAGCTTTTGCCTCACAAGGTATAATACATAATAGAATTTCAGAAACTTTGAATTCTCATATAATTGTATTAGGAATGAATTCTCAATGGTCAAATGATCTACCTGGATTATATAAAGGTTCATCAAAAGAACAAAAAAAGGCTAAAATTATAGAAAATGAATCAAAAGTAAGTGTATCAAATTTAGCATCTACAAGTAGTAGATCTGATATGAAAATTGCTTGGAGATATGGATTAAATAAAAAAATTGAATCAAAAGAAGTTGAAAATACAACATATTCAAATCAATTTGATTTAACTCAAAAATTGGTACCAGGACCAAATCCATCTGATATTACATTTGTTCAAATAGATTCTTATCAAAGAATAATTAATCAATTATCTAGTATTATTAAAAATCAATTAAAATTAAATCCAACTAAAATTATTCGATTAATTATTCCAAGTATATTAAATCCATCAATATATTCACCACAATGTATATTACCAAGTTTTATATTTCCATTGATACATTCACTTCGGTCATTATTACGTCAATTCAATAATAATCTTGTATTAATAACTTCATTATCACTTGATTTATATCCAAAAGAGAATGATTTAACTTCAAATTTAGAAACTTTATTTGATTCTGTAATTCATTTACAACCATTTAATCAAGAGATGAGTCAATTAATAGAAAGGGCATATAAAAATGAACCATCAAAAGTTCAACAAGGTTTAGTGAATATAATTAAAATACCAGTATTATCTGAAAAGGGATTAATGATGATTCATGATGGTGAATATGCTTTTAAGAATGGAAGAAAGAAATTTGAAATTGAAGAATGGGGTATACCTGTTGAAGATGATAGTAAAGAAGAAAGTCAAACTAGTAAAAATATCGATTTCTAATTTATATATTATTTATCTAAAATTTTATTTAATTTTTCTTCTATTCTATCTAGTTTTGTATCTAAATGTATTAATGGTTGAATCTTTTTTTCCAAATCTATTATAGAATCATTTAATTTAGTTAATACCACAAGAACATCTGTTAAAGTTACATCATTATCATTAACTTTTTTATTATTAACCGTATTCTTATTATTATTAACCGTATTATCATTATTATTAGTAGCCTCACTATCATTAAATTTGACAGTTTTAACTTTTCTATTTTCTAAATAATCTAATCTTGTTTTCTGTTCCATATCATCAATTTGTTTTCTTCTTTCAGGTGACCCACTTTTTTTATTTGGAGCATCTGGAATCAACAGAGGACCTAATCCCAAGGGTATTAACTTTCGAGGAGATCTAGTTGGAGACCTCGATCTGGAGGTACGTATTGGACTTCTTGATCTATTCATTTTGTTTATGTTTTGAGGAAGTGTAATTTTTTTTTTTTCGTGTCTCTTTTTTTTCCTTAACTACTGGTTGCAAAACTAACACACACCATGTCAGATGAAGTACAATCAGTCGATCTTCTTCAAGATTTAGGAATCAATGCTAGTGATATAACTAAATTGAAATCAGCTGGGATTTATTCAATTGCAGTATGTCTTTTTTAAATTAATTTTCCCAGAAAAATTACTAACTATTTAGACCGTTTTATCAACGACAAAGAGAAATTTAATTAAAATTAAAGGATTAAGTGAAGTTAAAGTAGAAAAAATTAAAGAAGGGGCAGGGAAGTTAAAGGTATGTATTAACAATAATTGTTTCTAGTTCAATTACTAACTTATTAGAGTACTGGATTTATTTCTGCTACAATTGTTGCTGAAAATAGAACTAAAGTGTTCACAATTTCTACTGGATCAAAACAATTTGATGAAATTCTTGGTGGTGGTATTCAATCAATGAGTCTTACTGAAGTCTTTGGAGAATTTCGTTGTGGTAAGACTCAATTATGTCATACTTTATGCGTTGCTGCTCAATTACCAAAAGAAATGGGTGGTGGTGAAGGTAGAGTTGCATTTATTGATACTGAAGGTACTTTTAGACCAGAAAGAATTAAATCAATTGCTGAAAGATTTGGTGTTGATCCAGATACTTGTTTAGAAAATATTTCATATGCTAGAGCTTTAAATAGTGAACATCAAATTGAATTAGTTGAACAATTAGGTAATGAATTAGCTGAAGGTACTTTTAGATTATTAATTGTTGATTCAATCTTGGCATGTTTTAGAGTTGATTATTCAGGTAGAGGAGAATTAAATGAAAGACAACAAAAATTAAATCAACATTTAGCTAATTTAACAAGAGTTGCTGAAGATTATAATATTGCTGTATTTTTAACTAATCAAGTTCAATCTGATCCAGGTGCAAGTTCATTATTTGCTGCTGCTGATGGTAGAAAACCAGTCGGCGGACATGTTTTAGCTCATGCATCAGCAACAAGAATATTATTAAGAAAAGGTAGAGGTGAAGAAAGAGTAGCTAAAATTCAAGATAGTCCAAATATGCCAGAAAAAGAATGTGTTTATGTTATTAGTGAAGGTGGTATAAAAGATAGCGAATAAAAAAAAAAAAAGTTTATTAATTTAATCCAAATTAGGAAGTGTAATTAAATACGCGTATTTTTTTAATACTTTTTTTTTTTCCCATCAATATAAAATATATATTTTTTCAATCTCGAAAATTTTTTTTTTTTTTAATATATTTTGTATCATTTAATAACTAATAACCAATGTCATCATCTCCACCTCATACTAATCAAGATTCAAATGAAAGAGATTCAGGATCACTTTCCCAATCTCAACAACCAATTGTACCATCATCACCATTATTTTTCAATTCATCAAACCCAGGGTCTGATATAAATAGTCAAAATAATAGAAGAAATGATATTTCTTCACCATTACATTATACTTCATCAGTTCATCATACATCTGATGATTTTGGTTCCCAAAGATCAAGAAGAATACAAGATGTTGATAGAATAATGAGAAGATCTCAAAGAAGTGATTTAAATGATTCAATTTCTTCACCAATGCGTAATAGAAGATGGTTTGATGAACAAAGAAGTCAACCATCATTATTATCTACATCATCATTAAATACCGATCCTGCTGAAGATAATAATGAACCAGTAAGAGTTATTTGGGGGACCAATGTTTCAATTCAAGAATGTTCAAATATTTTTAGAGAATTTTTATTATCTTTTAAATATAAATATAGAAAAGAAATGGATCAAAAAGATATTGAACCAGAAGATCATGAATTATATTATGTTAATAGATTAAATGTTATAAGAGAATTAGGTTTAACTAATTTAAATTTGGATGCTAAAAATTTATTGAGTTATCCACCTACAAGAAAATTATATCATCAATTAATTAATTATCCTCAAGAAATTATTCCAATTATGGATCATACTATAAAAGATTGTTTAATACAGATTGTAAATGATAATAGTCAATTAGACCAACAACCAGTTAATATTGATGAAATTGAAACTAATGTATACACTATTCGTCCTTATAATATAAATTTAGTTGAAAAAGGTATGAGAGAATTAAATCCAAATGATATTGATAAATTAGTTAGTGTAAAAGGTTTAACTTTACGTTCAACTTCAATCATACCAGATATGAAAGTTGCCTTTTTTAGATGTAATGCATGTGGTCATACTGTTGGTGTTGAAATTGATAGAGGTGTTATATCAGAACCAACTAGATGTCCAAGAGAAGTTTGTCATCAAACTAATTCAATGGTATTAATACATAATAGATCATCATTTGCCGATAAACAAGTTATAAAGTTACAAGAAACTCCTGATTTAGTACCTGATGGTCAAACACCACATTCAATAAGTTTATGTGTTTATGATGAATTAGTAGATTCAAGTCGTGCTGGTGATCGTGTTGAAGTATGTGGGATTTTTAGATCATTACCTGTAAGAGCAAATTCTAGACAAAGAGCATTGAAAAGTTTATATAAAACATATTTGGATGTTGTTCATATAAAGAAAATTGATAAGAAACGTCTTGGTGCTGATATAACAACTTTAGAAACTGAATTAGCTGAAAAAGATCAAGAAGTTGAACAAGTTAGAAAAATTAGTATTGAAGAAGAAGAACAATTAAGATCAATTTCTCAACGTGATGATTTATATGAAGTTTTAGCAAGATCTTTAGCACCTTCTATTTATGAAATGGATGATGTTAAAAAAGGTATTTTATTACAATTATTTGGAGGTACAAATAAAACTTTTAAAAAAGGTGGAAGATATAGAGGTGATATAAATATTTTATTATGTGGTGATCCATCAACTTCAAAATCACAAATTTTACAATATGTTCATAAAATTGCACCAAGAGGTGTTTATACATCAGGTAAAGGTTCTTCAGCTGTTGGTTTGACTGCTTATATTACTAGAGATATAGATACTAAACAATTAGTCTTGGAAAGTGGTGCTTTAGTATTATCTGATGGAGGTGTTTGTTGTATTGATGAATTTGATAAAATGAGTGATGCTACTAGATCAGTTTTACATGAAGTTATGGAACAACAAACTATATCAATAGCAAAAGCAGGTATAATTACTACATTAAATGCAAGAACATCTATATTAGCTTCAGCAAATCCAATTAATTCACGTTATGATCCAAATTTACCAGTTACTTCAAATATTGATTTACCACCACCTTTATTATCAAGATTTGATCTTGTATATTTGATTTTAGATAAAGTTGATGAGAAAATTGATAGACAATTAGCAAGACATTTAACTGATATGTATTTAGAAGATGCTCCTGAACATGTTAATAATCATTATGTTTTACCTGTTGAATTATTAACATTATATATTCAATATGCTAAAGAAAATTATAATCCAGTAATGACTGAAGAAGGTAAAAATGAATTGGTAAGATCATATGTTGAAATGAGAAAATTGGGTGAAGATGCAAGAACTTCAGAAAAGAGAATAACAGCAACTACTAGACAATTGGAATCAATGATTAGATTATCAGAAGCTCATGCTAAAATGAGATTTAGTGAAAGAGTTGAATTAATAGATGTTAAAGAAGCTGTTAGATTAATTAAATCAGCTATTAAAGATTATGCTACTGATCCTGTTACTGGTAGAATTGATATGGATATGGTTCAAACAGGTACTACATCACAACAAAGAAGAGTTCAAGAAGATTTAATTAATGAAATAATGAAAATTATTGATGAAAATAATAATTTGATAAGGTTTAATGATTTATCAATAAAATTAAATGAAAGAGCATCATTTAGAGTTGAAAATCTGGATATTAACGAAGGTTTAAAAAGATTACAACAAGAAGGTAAAATCATTGAAACTGGTGATAATCATAGAAGAACAATTAAAAAAATTGCAATTGTATAAAATTTATAAATATTTATTACTATGTACAACTATATTTAATCTATTTGCTAATTCTTTATAAATATGTACTATTATTTCTATCACTATTACTATTATCACTATTACTATTTGCATCTATATTTAACCTGTTTGCTAATTCATCTTCATCTGTAATTTTAAAAAATTCTTCCAATTGTTCATCTAATTCTATATCAGTTTTTGAATTGTATTTATATTCAGTGAAAACATTAGCTAATTTTAATTCTCTAACCAAATCAAATTTTTCATTATTTAATAATTTATTCATTATTTCTCCTAATATAGTAAATTTATTTTCATATGAATTCTTTAAGATTTCTAATTCTTTTCGTTTATTCATTAAATCTAATACACATGATGTACATAGTAATGTCAATAATAAAGATTTTGTAGTTGGTGTCCTTAAAAGATCAAAAATTCTTGGTTTTGATCTTATATGTTGTCTAGCTGTAGATGAACTAGAACGAATGAATGTTAGTCTTTGAAGTTTAAACATTATTGATTGATTGATTGATTGATTGATTAGTGTTGGTTAAAGCCAAAAAAATTTTTTTTTTTTCAGTGCGTATATATTCAGATTCTATTTACCAGTTTTACGTTTATTTATTAATTTCTTCTTTACATGTTTTTTCATTTTAGTTTTACGTTTTTCTTGTTTAGCCAATTTAGCAGCTTCTTTTCTAGCTTTCTTTTCATCTTTATCTTCATATTTTTTACCTTTTAATGGTTCATCTTCTTTTTCAACCCATTCTTTTTCATTTTCTTCATCTTCAGATTCAGTTTCATCATCTGAATCATCATCACTTGAATCATCTTCGTCATCATCTTCGTCATCATCATCTTCTTCTTCCGCTACTAATTCTTTCATAGTATCGACTTTCCCTTGAGAAAATTTTTCAAAATCTCTTTCATCTAAATTATTTAAAGATCTTACTAAATGTAAAGATCTAAAGATTTCATCATCAATTTCTTGTTCATCATCTGTTTTTAAAGGTAATTTTTCTAAATAAGCTTTCAATTCTTCATCATCATTACTAGTTAAATCCAATGTTTTCAATTCTTCAGTTATAAATTTAAATATTAATCTTTCTGGGTATACATTAATTTTCTTTCTATTGAAAAAATCATTTACATTTTTTATATCCATTCTTAAAAAATCTAATGCCATTGGATGATCTGGTTCAACTGATTGTGAAACATCAATAATATATAATTTATCTTTATGAACAATTGAATTATATTCACTTAAATCAGCATGAACTAATCTACAAACTTGATATAATTTTCTCATATATATCAACATTTGTATATAATAATGAACAATTTCGTCAATATCTTTAAATGGATGATCTTTTAATTTAGGTGATGGTTCACCATCTCCTTTAGTTAAATATTCCATTACTAATACATGAGATTTTAATTCAACAGGTTCTGGACACGGTATACCACTTAAATAAATTCTTTTCAAATTTCTAAATTCTT
The DNA here is from genome assembly GCA_030582535.1 of Insectozyma bohioensis. Taxonomy (NCBI): domain Eukaryota; kingdom Fungi; phylum Ascomycota; class Pichiomycetes; order Serinales; family Debaryomycetaceae; genus Insectozyma; species Insectozyma bohioensis. Next base: position 35,832 of record JAKTXL010000013.1, on the reverse strand, counting down.
TTTCAGCCCAAATTTTAACCATTTTACGAGGATTATGTTGATTTTTAGAATTTCTAAATCTAAATTCTCCATCAACATATCTTTCACGATCTTTAAATACTAAAATTGAAGTTTTATATATTTTAACTGCATATTCTTTTGTACTATCTTCATCATTTGTTCCATGATAAACATTTGCTTCTTTCCCAGTACTTATACATCCATTGATTCTAGATAGAATTCCTTTATTAATAATTTTAGCTAAAAATCGAAGAGTTCTTGGATCTAATACTTGTTCAACTGTAGCTCTATTTGCTCTATCTTTAGTGACTTTGGGACCTTTTTTCAATGGATCAGTTTTTATCTTATCTGCATATTTGGTGACTATATCTTCTTTTTCAGTTATTGTTTTTGGAATATTTGAGTTTGATTTTGAAGTCACTTCATCATCTGAATCCGAATCTGAATAAAAATCAGCTTCCTCTATTTTATTGGATAATTCTTCTATTGACATGATATTGATTGCCAAATGAATAATTTTTAAATTTTTTTATTTTTTTTTTTTTTTAGTCGATATTGCGATGATTAGAATCAATAGAAAAATAAATAAACAAAAAAAAAAAAAAATCAACACCACCACCAACCGATATTATCCAGGTACTGAAAATTATGGCATTATCAACAGTATTGAAACAATTCTTACCAAGTGTATGTGATAACTAGCTAATCAATTTTTAATGATTTAATTTGGTACTAACTTTATCTAGAGTTTTTTAGGATTCATTCCATTATTTATTGGTGTTGAAATCATACTAGGAATATCCATTTTAAATAAAGCAAGTGGTGTATATGGTATATTATCATTATTTACTGGACATCCAATAAATTTTTGGCAATGGTTATATAATCTGTTGGCTATAATAACATTACCAATATATGGACAAGCATTGGTTAATTTGAATGTAAAACATAAAAATTTAAGAAAAATTTCATTAGCTACGATAGTTTATGTCATTGATACAGTAGTTGGAGTATTTTATACAATTTATTTTATATATTTTTGGTTTAGTTCAGAAGAAGGTAGTACCAATTCACAAAGAGATGAAGATGATATTCTGACTTTAAAATCTCAATCAGCATCACAAGCAAGAGAATTATTTGTTACTTTTAGTACTACAATTGTTGTAACCATAATTAGAGTTTATTTTACATTAATTATTTTATCATTTACTAAAGCTTTATTAAAACAAAATTCAATGGAATTAAGATATAATACTAATAATGAAAATATAACAAATGAAGGTGATATAGAAGAACAAGAAATTTTAAGTTCAACTGGATTTATTGGTGAATTTAAAAAAGCTATTTTTGATTTAGAAATTAGATCAAAAGAATTACTTAATGATTTATTAAATTAGAGATTTAATATAGATTTAATATAGTTTCTATATAATAAATAGATTTGATAAGTGAAATTTTTTTTTTCTTCTTCATTCCTTCTATTATTTCTTCTCTGCAGCAATATTATTATTTTTTTTTTTTAACCAACAATCATCTATCCAAACATGGGTCAATCAACAAGTTCAGATTCATCTGCACCTGCAACCAATTTGATTGAAGAATTAACAAAACAGGAATTGTATTCATTATTCTATGCCAGATGTTTATCACTATTGAAACCAATTGAATTAGCATTTTTAGAGGAAGCAATTAAATCGAAGGACGAAAAAACTATAACAAGTTTAGAATTGGCTAAATTATTAAAACTTGTCGATAATGATGATCAATTAAAAGATAAGTTTCAAGATTCAATTAGTTTATTATATAAATCAATGAAAATTATTGGGAACTTTCCGTTTATAAATAATTATGACGAGTCATCGCCACTTAAGTTTGAAGAATTAATAATATCTTTAATAATTTTGAGTGGAAGATACAAAAAAATTTTCAATATTAATTATGATTTTTTGAAGTTGTTTTTTATATCGATAAGTTTATCAAATAATGTTCATAATGATAATGAAACATTTTCAGTAAATGTTTTAATGCAATTTGAAGAAGATGATAAATTAGAAATTAAAGCAAAGAAAATTAATTGGTCGAAATTTGATCCAATTCTTTCATTTGATAATGTAGATATCGATTCACTTAAAATTAATTCAAAAGATTTACAAAATCTAATTACTTTATTCTTAATTATTGGTTCAATACAAAGACAACATCATGAAGAAATGTTTAAACAATTTCAAAATAATATTGAAAGATGGAATGATTTTGAAGTTTATTCTTTCTATATATTAAGATATTTTAATGTTTATTTGCTGGCAAATAAACCAGAAGAAATTTCATTTCATGCATTTAATAATGGTATTCAATTATTACCTAATTTTTTTCAAATTAATTTTCATAAATTAATTACAAATACTATACTTTCATCATTTACTAAAAAAGATTTGAAACCAAAAGAGAAAGATGAACAATCTTCAAAAAAGAAATTCTCATTTCCTAAATTTGAAGAATCAAAAATCGTTTCAATACCTTTTTTAGCATACATTTCAGCAATTTTAAATGGAATCAATAGTTCAGTAGAAGTAACCAATCAAAATATTGTAAAATTATATGCTGGATCAGAATCAGGATTTTCTATAAGATCATTGGAAACAAAAATTTTTAAATGGCAAGCACCAACATTAGTCATTGTTAGTGGTAAACGAATTAAATCTAAAACATTATTAAACAAAAGGTATCAAAAATTTGATGAACATTATCCAAGATTTTTTAGATCTCTGGAATCTACATTGAAAGATTGGCAACAAGAAAATGATAAAATTACGTATGCTGTATTGGTTAATCAACCATGGAAAAATTCAAATAAGAATAATTTTGGTGATGAAAAATCAATTATTTTATCTATTCAACCAAGAGCTGATTATTTTAAAAGTATTCATAATGATATATTAAAAGGACAACTGATTTATTTTAATAATTTAGGTATGGGATTGGGATTTGGTAATAATCAACCATTAAATAAGAATGAACATAAGAAATATTACCCTGGTGATGTTTCATTAACAATTGAAGCAAATTTAGAATTTGCTATATTTAGACATTTAGTATCAAGTAATGATACTACGTTTTTTCAAAAATCCCAACAAGATACTATTAGACATGAAGATTATGAAGATAGATTTACAATTACTGATTTAGAAGTATGGGGTATTGGATCAAGTAAGGAATTGGAAGAACAAAGAAAACAATGGGAATGGGAAGAAAAACAAGCAGAAGCTAGACAAAGTGTTAATATAAGAAATATGGGCGAAGAACGAGCATTTTTAGAAATGGTTGGTTTAGTTGGTAATCATAATTCTAGTGGGGGTTCAATATAGTTAGTAATATAGTGTAAGTAGTAGAGATGAGCATTGGATATTTTTTTTTTTATTTTTTTTTTTTAATTTTTTTTTTTTCAACTCTAGTATATCACCATCAACAACTAATCAACAATATGGCAAAGGATCAAAAGAAAGGAGGAAGTGATGAAAAGAAACCAATCACTAAAGATGAAAGATTTAAATCTGTTCATAATGATCCAAGATTTAAAATGCCAAATTTAAAAAAATTAAGAGTTAAAGTTGACAAGAGATTCAGTAAAGATGAATTAAAAAAATTGAGTCTTGGATCAAGAGGTAAAAAAGCTAAAATTGACAGATATGGTAGAAAATTGGAAGAAAAAGATAGTAATTTGGATAAATTTTATGAACATGAAAGTGATGAAGAAAGTCAAGATGAAAGTGAAGAAGAGGAAGACGATGAAGAAGAAAATGAAGAAGAAGCAGAAGAAGAAAATGATGATGATGAAGTAGAAGCACTTGCTGCCAAAATTAGAGCAGAAGAATCAATAGTAGACAAAGCAAGAGGTGAAGGATTGGCTAGTTCTTCATCTGAAGATGAATCATCCCTGTCTTCAGATTCAGATTCAGAAGTAGAAGACGAAGAAGAAGAAGAATCAGAAATTGAATTGGAAGAAGAAAAACCTGAAGAAACTGATCCAACTGATGGATTTGCAGTTGTCAATATGGATTGGGATAATGTTAAGGCTGTTGATTTAATGGCTACATTTATATCTTTTGTACCAAAAGGGGGTTCAATAAAATCTGTTACTATATATCCTTCTGAATTTGGTAAAGAAAGAATGCAAAAAGAAGAAATTGAAGGACCACCAAGAGAATTATTTAAAAATAAAAAGAATAAAGAAGTTGAAGAATCTGATTCTGATGATATTGATTCTGATATAGATATAAATGATGCAGAAAATTTAGAAAAAATTACTAGAAAATTATATAAAGAAGATGATGGAAAAGAAGATTATGATAGTAAAGCATTAAGACGTTATCAACTACAAAGATTAAGATATTATTATGCAGTTGTTAAATGTGATTCCATAGCTACTGCTAAATCAATTTTTCAAAATTGTGATGGTACAGAATATGAATCAACAGCAAATATATTTGATTTAAGATATGTACCTGAAGATATGGAATTTGATGATGATGAAGCCAAAGATAAATGTACTAAAATACCTTCTTCATATAGACCAGATTCTACTTTTGTTACCGATGCATTACAACATTCCAAAGTTAAATTAACTTGGGATGAAACACCAAAAGAAAGATTAACATTATCATCAAGACCATTGACTCAAAAAGAAATTGAAGAAAATGATTTTAAAGCTTATTTGGCTAGTGATAGTGATGAAAATGAAGATGATAATAAAGATAATTTAAAAGATAAATATCAAAATTTATTAGGTAATACATTTAAAAAATTTGGTAAAGAAGATAATGAAGAAGATGATATAGATATGGAAATCACATTTGATCCAGGTTTAAAAGATGGTAAAGATAAAAAAGACGAAGAAGAAGAAGAAAAAGAAGAATCAACCATACAAGCATATAAGAGAAAAGAAAAAGAACGTCGTCAAAGAAGAATGGCCAAATTTAAAGAAAGTAAAGAAGCTGAAGCTGAAAAAGATGATAGTGATAATGAAATTAAGAATAAGAATCTGAAAACAAAGAAATCAAAGAAGAAACCAGAATTGGATGAAAAATCTAAAGCTGAATTAGAATTAATATTGATGGATCAACAAGATTCAAATCCTGATCATTTTAATATGAAAGATGTTATTAAATCAGAAAAACTGAAAAAGAATAAGAAAAATAAAAAGAAGAATATAGATCAAGAAATGACTCAAGATAATTTTGAAGCTAATTTAAACGATCCTCGGTTTAAAGAAATTTTTGAAAGTCATGATTATGCAATTGATCCTACAAATAGTGAATTTAAGAAAACTGAAACTATGAAAAAAATATTAAAAGAACGTTCTAATAGAGCTAAAGGTAACAAAAAAAATAATAATAATGATAATAAATCAAAGAAAAATAAACGAAAAGCTAATGAAGTTGATTCACACGATTCAGTTAATTCATTAGTTGAAAAAATTAAAAAGAAACATAAGAAATAGGAAGATATATAGATGTAATATATAAAGTTTATTTCGGTTCAAAATCTCATTATGCGAAAAAATGCAATTGGCTGCAAATTAAATATATTTTTTTTTTGAACCTTCCCCAAAGGTCATTTAAAAATTAAAGAAACATGTCTCTTTATTTCCTTGAACCATTTTCAAATTTAATCTAAATTATAGTAGTTTTAATAAATCAAGATCTTTCAAGTGATTTTTAAAAAAAATATATATTTTGAACAACAAGAAAAAAATTAAAATAAAAAGAAAAACTACCTTTTTTTTAAAACAACAATGTCTATCAAGTCATTGATTGCTCTATTCGAACATCCACATCATGCATATAATAGTAAAACAGACAAAAAAGGTATACATCCTTCACAATGTCAACATAAAAGCTTCAAACCGTATGTCAATCCACGACCAAACGTTAATGAATATATAGAGAAATCAAATATTGAAAAAATTAAAGCTTTTAACTTAAGTGAAAATTCGATAGAAATTTTAAAGAAAAATCAAGATGATCTAGAAAATGCTATTCATGATATTCTGGAAAAAAATAAAGCTTACAAACGAAAACCACAAAGTGAGATTCCTTCAAAACCAATTGTACGTACTACTAATACGAATTCTAAATTATGTGAATCATCGATAGAAGTTATTAGTGATGGAGAAATTATTGAAGAAGAAAGAGAGTCTGTGATTGATAATAGTATGACTAATAAAGATGTTAAAATTAAAGACCTACCCATACCAGAAGATTTGATCCCAGAATCTTCAAACCAACAAGTTCTGTATCCAAATACTCCAGAATCAAATAAGAAGAATAATATATTCGATACCCCACAAATTATTACTACACCAGAAACACCATATAAACCAAAATCACCAATAGTTAAAGAAATATTCGTACCAATATTTTATAAAGAAGAAAAAATATGGGATGAAAATGTTGAAATTTCAAGTTTTACCACTGAATCAGAGAAAAATAATCTGCAAAACCCTGAGAGTAATAATAATAAATCTATTGATGAGGAAATAATTTCATTTGTAGTTGCGAAAAATAAATTATTAGGAAGAAATATTGATGCAAAAAATCTGCAAGTTGAAATTGATTTAAGTTGCATAACAAACCTTGAAAATGATGATATACATGAAAATAATGAAAAAAAAGATAATAATAATAAAAATGAAATTTTAAATGGGAAAAATAAAAAATTTTATTTTTCATTTAATAATAATCGTAATAATAATAATAATAATAATAATAATAAAGATAATAATAATAAAGATAAATTAATTCAATTAATGACAAGTAAAAAATTTAGAGATTGGTTTAATAAACATCAACAAGATAATAATGATAAAGATAAAGATAAATATTTTGAAGAAAATTTATTTGAATCAAATGTAGTTGATATTCATAAATCAAAAGATTCAATGGATTCTACAAATTCATCAATTTGGTTCAATCATGATAAAAGAAAAACAGCTTCAGATTCTATAATTCAAATTAATAATCATCATCATTTACTGGAGTCATCACGTATGAAACTTTCTCCTAATCAACAATCACATACAACTACTAGAAATAGTCCAAAATCATCACCATTATTACCATCACCATCTTCATCAACATCTATGAAAGCTTTTGGAAAGTATAAATATAAAACTAGAAAAGAATCAATATCAAATTATCAAAAAGATATTTCAAGAGATTTATTATTAGAATCAATAGGGATACCAGAATTGGTTGAAAATTTGAATTTTTCAGATTATGATTTTATTCCTTCTCGACCTCCTCCTCCTCCAGAACCAAAATATAGTTTTGAAAAAGATGAATATAATATTAAAGATAAAAAAGATTTTAATCAAAAATCTGAAAAATATAAAAGAAAGAAAAATGAATTTGATGTATATTCAGGTAAAGGATTATATGAATTAATATTTAAACATGAATATACATATCATCATCATAATAAAGGTAAAAATCAAACATCATCATTACAACCAAAACAATTAGAACAACAACGTAATCCTTATCATATTCAATATAAAGAACCAGAAACAGAATTAGAAGCTTATAAAGAATTGATTCAATATGAAAAATTAAAAAAATTTAAAAAGAATAAAATTGATAAAAATATTCAAACTGATGATTTAGAAGAAATTAATAATTTAAAATTTTTAGATAATGAAATTAAAGAAGATTTAAAACATCGAAAAGAAGTTAATTTATCATTAAATAATTTTTTAAATTCTTCAAATACTCTGACAAATAGAGTTTTGGATAGTTTTAAAGAATTTTTAGATCAATCAATTTTATAATATAACATTTAAATTATAGTCTAGTCCTAAAGTTATAAAGAAATTACTGGTTTCCTTTAAACTTGGATAAGTTACTTGAATTACAACTACAAATTATATTTCAATCTAAATCATGGATCTTGTAGTTATCAATTAAGTTTTCCTCAAAACTCTAAATTAATGGTTTTGATTGAAACTTTTTTATCAGCTGTTATTATATTTTTTATATTTTAATTCGATCAATGGTGTATAATTATTATAATAATTATGTAGTTCATAGAAATTTAATATTACAGTCCTAAAGCGACAATTAATATATATGTATAATGATTTAAAATAAGTTAAATACTTTCTAGATTTTTAAAAATATCTATACATTATATATATAATCAGATGAAGAAAATCGATCCCTATAATGAATATCAATTGGTGAAAAATATATATTATCCATATACATTAATATTTAGGAAAATTTGAATCAACATCATCAGACCATTTATCTAAACCTCCAATAATATCATGAACATTCTTATATTTATTATCAATTAATTTTTTTGTAGCCAATTGTGAATCATTTCCAAATCTACAAATAACATATATTTCATCATCTTGTTTAACATTTGGTAAAATAACTTCAATATTTTCTGATTTTCTAAATGTAGGATCCCATTCAATATTTATAGAATTTGGTAAATTTATAATTTGAAATTGTTCTTTTGGTCGAACATCAATTAATATATGATTATTCTTATTATTCTTATTATTATTATTATTAATTTTTTTATATTCTGATGGTGTAATTCTAAAAATTTTATCTATTGGTTCAAGATTTAATTTACCACAAAATGTATTATAATTTAATTCACCACTTTCTATTAATTCTTTAGTTACAATTGGATTATCACCACATACCAAACAATCTTTTTGTCTATTTCTCATTTTAAAATTACGTATAGTTTGTTGTGGATATGCAGAATAAATTGATAAAAAAGGTTTAAAATTATTATCATAAAATCCAGTTAAAATTTTAATTGTTTCTATAGCCATAGTAGTTCCAACAATTCCTATAGATGGACCAACTACACCACCATCAGAACAAGAAGTTACATTTTGTGGACTTGGAGGAGTTGGATAAAAACATCTATAACATGGACCTTTATTTGAAAAATTTAAAATTGATAATTGACCATCTGTTTTTAATCCTGAACCTGAAACTATAGTTTTACCTAAAATTACACAAGTATCATTTATAAGATATCTAATTGCAGGATGATCAGTACAATCTAAAATTAAATCATATTCATTAATAATTTTAAAAGAATTTTCATTTGTTAATCTAGTAGGATAAGTAATAACTTTAACATGAGGATTTAATTTATTTATATACATTTTAGCTGAATCACATTTATATTTACCAACATTATCAGTATTATGTATAATTTGACGATGTAAATTACTAGTATCAACTATATCATCATCTATAATTCCAATTGTACCTATACCAGAAGCAGATAAATATAATAATGCTGGAGATCCTAAACCACCTGCTCCAACAACTAAAATTTTACTTTGTTTTAATTTAATTTGTGATGATTTTGATCCAAATTGTGGAACAATCATTTGTCTTCCATAACGTTTATATTCATCTAAACTAAAATGTTCATCTATTTTTAAATAATTATCTTGTTTTTGTTCTTGAGTTGTAATATTTTGCCTAAGTTGAGAATTTTCTAGTTCTAGTTGTTTTATTCTAGCTAGTAATTCTTCTGTATTATGATATGTCATTTTTATAGATACAAGGGTTGGGGTTGCAACTGATACTTGGTTAGTACAATAATTTTATTTTTATATTTTTTTTAGGTGATGGAATGAAAAAAAAAAAAAAAATGAGATCATTCAAACTCCATAGAAATATAGAACAATTGAAGATAAATTGAAAAATCAGAAGTAGTTTAGAAAGAATTACTTATATTTATGTATATGTATATATATATATACTATTCATTTTACAAATATTAATCTTAAACAATTTTTTGTTTGACAAAGAATGATTTCAAATGACGTAATTGATAAACACAAGTACCTACCAATACAACAAGTTGAACAATTGACCATTTAACAACTCTTGCATTAGTAGATTCAGATTGATCTCTAAAAGCAGCTTCTCTTTCTCTCATATGTTCTTGTTCCCAATGAATTTTATCCAATTGTTCATATAATAAATTAACTTTTTGAGTTAAATCATCAACCAGTTTAGTTGATTTTGAATCAACATAATCATGAGCTGAACCTTGAGCAACATCAAAAAAGATACGATGAACTTTATTATGAGTATTATCAGTATAAACAGGAGTTAAACAAAATTTATGTTCACCAGAATCTAATGAACTAAAAGTAAAATCACCATCTGGTGAAGATTTTTGATCAACAACTCTATGATTATTATCAAAAGTTTCTTCAACAGTAATTTGAACTTTTAATTTATTATTTTTAAAATAATCATTATTATGTTCATGTTTTTCATAAGCATCAATTTTACCAACAACTAAAGTATATTCTGGTAATTCTTCATAAAAACATTTTGTTTCACCTGTTTTAACATAAAAATGTAAAGCATTTGATATTTGTAAAAATACAAATAAACTTATAATGGATGTACTTATAGAATTGAACATTGTTGTTGTTATCAAAGAAGATGATCCCTTGGATTAAGTTTTTGTATGTTTTTTTTTTTTTCTGGTTGTTGTTGTTAAAAATAGTTTGAAAATTTTTTTTGATTTCCACGTAACTAATTTTTTTTTTTTTTTTGTCAAGTACGCGTTATTGAAAGAAGATGAAAATCTCACTACCAATTGCTTTATATGGATATCCACTGTTTCATATAAGAGAATTGGGTTTAAAAGCTTTAAATAATATATAATAAAGATAAAACTTGTACTTTCTTGTACTTTAAGTATTGTTTCTTTTACATATTAATATTCATTCCTCAACTCTTTATATAAAGTTTGATAAAAATGGTGTATAATTCACAGTATTCTAAAAAAAAAATTTCAATTCAAAATAAAATAAAATTTTTGTACTACAACATACCCTTTTAACCACTTATTTGGAAAGAGAAACTCTGAAAGAATCCAATAAACACAGAATTAGGCCGTTTTGAGGTGGTCCATTTTTTCTGACTTTTTGAAATTTTTAAAAAATGAACGAAACAGGTTCCGGCTCTTTTGGATTTTCCCGATTTTACTAGCCACCATTAAATGGGGCCGAGTTAATAAACCCTTTTGTTGATCATTTAGAGATCGCACAGAGACCTACACGAACTTGGAATTAAAGTATATACTCTATATACCTATATAAAAACCAAACTTTTGATTTATTTATGGAATAAAAAATGCATATTTTCATAATTACAATTACTTAATATATATTGGGATTTGACAAAATTAATGAGGAATAATATAAGTATTAATGATGATGATGATACGTTGATTCAATGATAAGTTGTTGTTGTTGTTGTTGTTAAAAAATGAAAAGATTGTGGTTGCAAAAAAAAAAATATATATATATAAACAGAAAATAGTTGTAAAAAATATTTTTTCGGTATGTATAAGAAAAATTTGTGGGCCTAACAAAAATTTATATACCGTTCTATTTTTTTATTTTTTGCGACTATTTTTTTTTTACATAACACAATTCACTTTTTATCAATTATTCATCAATTAGTTTCAAAATCATTATATCATATTAAGACTTGTACTATATAGGTTATATATATTATATAGATTAATTCCATGTCCGTGTAGATCTCTAATTGATCAACAAAAGGGTTTATTAACTCGGCCACCATTTAATGGTGGCTAGTAAAATCAGGAAAAACCAAAAGAGCCGGAACCTGTTTCGTTCATTTTTTAAAAATTTCAAAAAGTCAGAAAAAATGCACCACGTTAAAATTGGCTAAAACTGTGTTTATTGGATTCTTTGAGAGTTTCTCTTTCCAAACAAGTATTTAAAAAGGTATGTTGTAATACAAAAATTTTATTTTATTTTGATTTGAAAAAAATTTTTTTTAGAATACTTGTGATTTATTTATAAAACTTTATATAAAGAGATATATAGTTATGAAGAAGATAAGAAACTAATAATACCTTTGATTTAACAGCCATATTGTTAATTAAATATAATTGTAAAATTTAATTTAGTTTGTATTAACAATAGACATGTCGCAAATGTTTAATTTATGACTGTCATAAAAAATGAAAAATTTCTAGTATTGTATTGTATTGTGAGACGAGAAGAGAGAAGAGCTTCAGTATAAAATAGGAACGAAAAAAAATTAATTTTTTTTTAATACTTTTTTTTTTTTCTCTTTTTCTTTTTCTTCTTTGATACGAATGCCTTCTATTCACTGCACCATTTAGTATCAATGAATGAGTGGAGGGGAAAAGAATGCTAGAAAGAAATTCAAATTCGAAATACGTCCTCATACTAAGTATGCTCCGAAAATATATAATCTCTAGGCATAATTGGATTCTGCGTTTTCGAAATATTTTTAATAAAAAAAAAAAAATTTAGTAGTGAAAATTTTTTTTTCCTCTTGTTTTTTATTTTGGTAATTACACTTCGATTTTATTATTATTTAAGAGAGGCTAGTAATAATAAATAATAATCAATGATAGTAATATTTTTTTTCTATTTATGAATTGTTGCATCTATTGGTATGATTTTTTTTTTTTTTTTTTGGTAATGAGCAGAAAGGGAAGATTAGAGGCGGAAGGGAAGAAAGATGAGTAGAAGTAGAAGAAGAGATTAAGTAAGTTTTAACCGATGAGAGAAAGTTTAAGAGATGAAAGTTAATATAACAATAATAAGAAGAATAATAAGAGCAAAAAAATAATAATTAAATAATCAGATAATGCAAAAGACCAAAAGAATAAAATAATAAAAAATAACAACAGGAGTCCAAAATCCGTCCAAATAGACAAACAATATGATAATATATTCATTTCTAGAAGCAAACTCAATTCAACTCAAATATGTAAAATACAATAGAAAACATTGTAGAAGAAGTATAATGAATTATATTTTCCTTGTTTGTTTGTTTGTTCTAATCTCTAAAGTCCTAAGGCAACATTTCATTTTTATATAAATGCGATGTTAAACAACTTAAAATAATTTTAACAAATGAAAAGAAGAACAAACAATATAATACAATATAATAGGATAATATAATATTATGCAGAATATCTCAATTAGAGGAAATAAAACTACTAAAACAGAAAGAAAGAAAGAACATTGATATTTATTTTCATTAACTATTGTTTTTTAATTTTAAATAGGGAGAGAAAGGCAAAGGACTAAGGCAAAGGGCAACGAAAATTTAAATTTTATAATTTTATAATTTTATAATTTTAAGTTTAGTCTAGTTAGTTTATTATTATTATTGTTAATCATCATCGCCTCCCAATTCACTTTGCAATATCATCAGAGATTAAGATCTTCAACATATATATAAAAATTAAAATATAAAATTTAAAATATAAAATTTAAATTTAAATTTAAATTTAAAATTCAAAAAAAATTCAGGGCCGTGCGATACATGAATTCAAAAATCTTCCATATTAAGACGGAGATATAATATATATATATACATATTGAAAAAAACATTGATAATGCAGCTGTATCAACATATAAACAAGTAATCTATTATTCAGCAAACAAGATTACTAAAGAGAATACAATACAATATAATATAATACAATACAATTAAGATTTTATATAACGTAACATTCATGTATATTTTTTTTTGGTTTTGTTTGGTTAAATGTTGGTAATTTTCTCGTATTAAAAAAAAATCTCTGTATCTATAAAATTTATAATAATAATAATAAGCAATAAGCAATAAGGAATAAGGAATAAGGAATAAACAATAAAAATCAACTTTAAAATCAAAAAAAAAAAAAAAACCGATTTTGTAATAAAATAATCCCAAAAACAATTTTTAAAATATAAAAAAATAAAAAACTAAATCTGAACTTTAAAACTTAACTTTAACTAAACTAAACTTAATAATTAAAAAAAAAAACTAAACCATTTCACAATAAATAAAAATAAAAATTAAAATTAAAAATAAAAATAAAAATACTTTTGTTTTGATATAAAAATGAATTAAGAACCAAATATAATATAAAATAAGATAAAATGAAAAATCCCCCCCCAATAAAAATAAGAATTTATTCTTTAAACAAGAATAAGAATAAAAAAACAAAAAAAAAACCCATTAAATAAATAAATAAATAAATAAGATAAACTAAAATAAATAAAACAAAAGTACTTTCTTGAATTTTTTTTTTTTTTTTGAAAACAATTTATAAATAAAAACTTTAAAAATCAGTAAATGAATAACAACGACTTTCTAAAACTTTTAAACTTGGACTAATACATGAAATTTCCTTATCTTCATTAATTGATAAACTTCTTGACATTGAACTACATTTACTATTACCAGTATTATTATTATTATTACCACCACTATTATTATTTGTAGTATTAGTAGCAGATCTATTATTATTATTATTATTATTATTTCCATTCAATACAGAATAATTAAATTCACGATTTAATTTTTCTTCAATTTTTAATAATAAAGTATCAATTTGACAACGTGAACTATCTTGTTGTAATTGTAAATTATTAAAATCATTTTCTGAACACCAACCACTTTCTTGTAATCTTTCTTTAGTTTTTTGAAATACTTGATCTAATTTTAATTTTTGATATTTTAAAAATTCCAGATAATTTAATAAATCATCTAATTCATTTAATTCATCAATTGAATTAATTTTATTATGATTATTATCATTTCCTGTTCCTCCATGTAATGAATCAAAATAATTTTGTTCAATATTTGATAATGTTTTTTTAGATATTGATAAATTTTCACTAATTGTTATAACTGGTGATGTTACAGGTGGTGTAATTGGTGAAAAAATGGTTGTTCCTTGACTTAATGCTCTTGCTCTTTTAGATCTTAAACATGATGATAATGAAGAATTAGTTGATGTTGATGAAGATGTTGAATGTTGACGATGTTGTGGTTGTTGAAGAACTTGATGGTGATGTTGTTGTTGTTGTTGTTGAAGTTGTTCTTTATTATCAACTTGAATTGGACTTAATACTGGACGTAATGGTGTTGGATTAATAGTTGTACTAAATAAAGAATTTAAATTGGTATTTATAGTAGTATTATTTGTAGTTGTTGTAGAAGAAGTAGTTGTTGTTGATGTGGCTGTTGTTGTTATACTTTTTGATGATGATGATGTTGATGATAATGTTGGAAATTTAGGTGTTGTTGGTGTTGAAGCATTACTACCACTATTACTATTATTATTACTATTACTTAATCCAGTTAATGATAATTTTCTAATACCATTTTTTAAACTTTTTAATCTTTTTAAAGGACTTGTTTTTTCATTATTATTATTAGTAGTAATAGTTGATGAATTATTATTATTAGTAGTATTAGTAGTAGTTGAAGTATTATTAGTATTGGTAGTATTAATTGAATTTGAATCATTTAATGGAATAGATCCATTACTACCAGTAACACTTAATGAAGAAACTTCATTAAATACATTTTTTGAAATTGATGGAAAATATTGTAATCTATTTTGATCAATTAATAAAGTTGGTGAATCTAATGCATAATTTGAAAATGATGATTTATTATTAGAATAGATATTAAAATCATTTGATGAATATGTACTATGATTAGAACCTGTATGACTATGACTACTACTTGTTGTTGAATGATTATCATCTGAATTATATGATAATGATGGTATAGTATTTGTTAAATCTTCTGGTGCATCTGGTAATGGTGGTAATAGACTTTCAGTAGTTGCATTATTTGGACTTATATTATTAGTGTTGTTAATGTTATTATTATTATTATTATTGTTGATATTGGTATTGATATTGATATTAGGACTATGTATTAGTGAATTTGATCTTGAAGATGTAAATACATTATCATCATAAACTTCTTTTAATATACTATTATTATTATTATTTGGTGATGAACTAACTTGCATATTATTTTGGTTATGAGAATGATAATTTATATTGGTATTGATATTGATATTATTTGAATTGGTATTGGTATTATTATTTGATACTAATGAAACACTACTTGAATGTCTCGATATTATTGACGATATACTTGGACGTTTTAATTGATTAGATAATTTTGATGAATTAGATTTATTTTCTTCAGTTTCTTCAAGAACTATCCCTAGTCCACCATAATCATTCATTTTTGAAAAATTTTATAGGATATTTTATAATATATTTATAGTCAAATAAAAAAAATGAATTAAATTTAAAAATCTATCGAGATCTTAAATACAAATCTTGAAATCTAATGAAAGAAAATTTTTAGATATTATAATTCAATGATGATAATATGTGGTTGGATGTAACACTATGTTGGTAGTTGTAATTTAATATTAATGTTTCTTTTTTTCTTTCTTTTTTATATTATATTTTTTTGTTTTTTTCGTTCTATTTAGGGTCTCTTATATATTCCCCTTGGTCTTTGAAATTATTTCTTTTAGTTTGTTGTTTTCAATGTGGATGGTGATATATAATAAATAACAGTTCTAATATTACTTATACTACAAATATTTGGTCTGAGTGTTTCTTTTTTTTCTTATATATATTTTTTTTGGTTTCTTTTTCAATAAATAAATAATTTTTCAGTTTTATAATTGTATTTGATTTTTCCTTCTTCTTTTTTTTTTGCTCCCACTCCCTCTCACTTTATATTATCTTTATATTCTTCTTTTAAAAATTGGAATTCAAATTGATTTTAAAAAAACAAATGAATAGGAATATGAAATTATTATTAATAAAGAAAAGTAAATTGGAAAAGTAGAAAATTTAATTATTGAAAATTGAAAAAGAAAATTAAAAAAAAAAAAAAAA